>JBCFYV010000740.1:0-69981 GCA_039000515.1 Timema cristinae
CATGCGCTATCGAGTTGAATGAGTGTGTAACCTTGGTGAAGCATGTGTTTGATTTTCCGATTAGTTTAACTTTTAAAATCGGGACTAGTATAATTTTGTGATCATGGAATGGAACAAGACTAATACAGTAAAACTAATTGATTTAAATTCTGAAAATGGAAAAATTACACCTAGACACGTGAGTCGAACCCGGGACCGTGTTCAGGTGTCATTTTTCAATTTTCAGAATTGAAAAAAATAAATAATAATAGCTTCGGCTACTAGATTATTAATTGCTCTATATCAAAAGTATTTTGTTATTTGTGATGTCTCATGTGTACAAAGCTATAAACGCCACTTTACAAATGTAGGTAGCTCATTATTACCATAAACACACCTTCAATTCGACGTCTAGCAAAAAAACTTTGAACACCCTACCGTTTCTTAAATTTTGGTTCTTATGCAAGATTACACTTCCTGTCATCACAATAATGAAGAAACGGCAAGTAATACGTCATTATCCATGGCTAGAAATGTGTAGACTGATTAAAAAGAAGATGGAGGAACCAGGATGTTGGTCCAACAAGTTGGCTAGAATAAACACAGCTTACTTTTCCACATTTCTTGTCTTCCAACATGTTGGATCCAACTTGTTACATAATAAACGAGGCTTCACTCTCTCTATGAAGGTAGGTTTGGTTGAAAGGATTATGTGCCTGACTCCCCTTGTTGGCAAAGTTGATTAGGTAAGACACTCATTCAACTCGATAGCGCATGCACAGAACCTCCCGACTCGGCCAACATGTTGGGTTGGTCGTTTCTTATATCTAACAAATGATCCAACACAACCCAACACAACTTGTTGGCTCTGACCAGCTCGCCCAACATCAACATGTTGGCCAACATCCCCAACAAGCTGGGAGTGCGTTTATATTGTAACACAACTTGTTGGGATAGTGTTGGCCAATATGGTTAGCTGGGTGTAGAAAGGTGGAGAAATGCGACGTGTTGGACCTGCGATGTAATGAACATGCGATGTAATGGACTTGCGATGTAATTGTATATATACGCCCCTTCAATCCTATTGGTTGTACGTCAGATTAGGGTTAGCTGGGTATAGAAAGGTGGGGGAAATGCGACGTGGTGGACCTGCAATGTATTTGTTCCTAAAACGCGATGTAATGGACATGCGATGTAATGGATTTGCGATGTAATGGTGCCCACCCATGCCTGTATATCTATCTGTCTTTGCAATACCTTTTCTTCGTCAACTTTATAATATATTGCCCAAACACTAGGAGAGAATAACAAGAAAGAAGGTAGGGTGTCGACGTGGAAGGATGAAGTGGAATCTCTTTTCTTTCTAACACACCGGTAGTAGAATTTTCTCGGCTACGGTAGATTCATCTTTCTTTGCTATGGAAGGTTTTCTAAATGCATCCCATTCGGTGACTTAACTTGGGCCTAGTTTGTTTCCGTGGCTTCGGTGTCTACATCCTGGATCAATAATTGTAGCGTGCCAACCATATAAAGTTGACACCCACTCAATTAGGCTACGTAAAGATACGAAGTTATAATAATTATATTTGCAAAATTCAAAGAAGAGGATTAGATTTGAAGTATTTAATAATAATATTCTTCAAAACCTACTGTTAACGATTACGGATATGATCCACGTGCTCTCAAAAGAAAATATTACAAAGGATTTTAATAATACATATCTGCATAAAAATACTAAACTTAAAATAGTGGAATCCAAAGAAGATAATTAAAGTTAATACATTCAGGAATAATTGAGAGGGGTGAGACGTAATCACACATTGTGTGTGTGTGTGTGTGTGTGTGCACGCGCGTGCGAGCGTGGTACGTAATCCTTGTGTATTTTAGCTCTAGTTTTTTTCCCTCTTTTTCTTAATACTTTTTGTGTGTTTTTTATATATATATTATTTTGTTAAACTTCAGTTTAAATTGTATTGGTTAAGTGTAAGAAAAGGCAGTAGCCTTAACTTCGCCATTAAAGTCGATTATTATTATTATTATTATTATTATTATTATTATTATTATTATGCTTCAAGACTTACTCACCGTGGCTGGATGGGATCGGATAACGCCAAAACGCGTTCTAGTAAAATATTCAACATGAATGGCGACAGTGTGCTTCCTAACACATCCACTTACTACATCTCTACTCGTAGAAAAGAACTAAAACTAAGTTAGGCTCGCTCCCACGACCCTCGAGCGCCACTGTCGTGGCAGCGTGTCTTCGGACCTCCCCTTTTCCTCACCCCTAACCCATCCTATCACCACCTGTGCTATTACATCTTTTTCCCATTTCTTTTTTGTTCCGTTCTAGTCAAATAAAGGGTATAAAATAGGTACTCTCAGATTTACTTTATATTATTCTATAACATCACGTCGTTGAAGAAGGAACTTCTCTTCACGAAGGGACTGGTGGCCATGGAGTATTGACAGTGGTTCTCATCACCACGCCACTAAGAAAAAAAAACCTCTCTTCACAAAGTAACCGGTGGCCCTGGAGTATTGGGAGTGGCTCTCGCCACCGAGCCTCCAAGGAAAACATCTCTTCACGAAGGAACCGGTGGCCATGGAGTGTTGGACGTGGTTCTCACCACCGCGCTGCCAAGGAATATCCTCTCCGATTTCTTAAGTATTGAGGCGACGTTAATAAGTCCATCTGACTTATTGTTTATTTCAGACTTAGTATAGTCGAGGCGACTATTATGATTATTTTGACTTCTTGTTTCAGTCAGAGTGACTAGGTTTTGGTTTTGTATTATTACAACTCTGTTAATGTAGTCACAGTAACTCTAGTGTTGCTCAAGTCCCTCAGACTTGTTATATTGGTCCAAGAGGCCGTGTTTTTCCTATATCCATATGATATAGCTTCGATATAGGAGTCTTGAGCTCCAGATGTAATGGGGACTTTGTCCAAATGATTGCTATTCTCAAGGAGCACTATATTTCTCTTTTAAGTCCTTAAGACTACACACTTGTGTTTATGGCTACAACCAGGTTGTCTATCCTTTCTCTAGGACCTACTTGGGTTACTGTGTTCAATGTATGGAATCATTCTTGTTGCCACACTTCGCGTGTGGTATTAACTTGGGTGTTGTAACGTTCTGGATTTACGTTACCGCGATGGGTGCCTATTGAAGAATTATGATTAATACACTTTTCATTTTGACATGTTTTTTATTGCTGAATCAGTTTAATTAATGCGAAAATAGATCATGTTGAACTATACGCGGGCTAGCGCGGACAGGTGTTGCTAGACGCCAAACTCCCAACTGAACACTTAAACACTGCCTTTATGTTGCACCATACTTTGTATATATTCCTCGCTCATGGAAGCTTCGAGAAGGTTTAGTTTAGAAAAACAAAATACAAGATAAAAACATCTCTGTGCTACTCGAAGCTTCGAGAGCCGGAAAAAGACTCACGTTACATTTTAAAATCTCTCTTCGAACCATCGAGAAGAGGAAGTTATTATTTGAAAAATATATATTGTCAAACTGACTTGGCTGGTGTCACGTGCGTGACGTCACTGTTCAGTGGCTTTTGCCTTCTTAGAAGAAGAAGTGCTTTAAGCGCCATTTAATATACTATATAATTTAAATGAAATAAGACGTTTATAAAATTAGGACGATATTATTGTCAATGCTTTCACATACTTCTCAGGGGCAAATCAATTACATTACAATACCCCCCAAAGTGTATCTGAAAGTAGAGACCTAGTCGTATACTTTTTGATACGCTTTGCTAAAAAAAATAAAAGACGAGAAAAGACGGCATGATCATTTTTCGCACACCCTGTATAAAATTTCACAAGTTACAATATTTTGAAACATCCTGTATAACATTTCACAAATTGGATAAATTCAAATAATTTGGAACACACTGTATAATATTGTTCTTGAATGATAATATTTGAAGTGGTGTTCTCCGACTGTAAGTTTACATGAATTATATATATATTGAAGTTATACAAATCAAACATTAAAATATAAAATGTTAATCAAAAAGTTGAAATTAGATACATCAAATATCAAGATATAAAATTGTTAAGTATAATTACAATTAATTGAAATAAAATAATCTAAGTTTATCATATAAAAATTTGGATTTAATATAAAGATTTGAATTTAATTATTACTAATCAAAGTTTTTTATTTTTTATTTAAAAACAAAAACAAAATTCGTTGCTATAACGTCCTTAAGATTGATTAAAATACATTAAACTTTTTAATAAAAAATGGAATATAATTGTCACTAATCAAAGTGTCTTTTAATCATTTATTGGTTTAAACACTTCGTTGCACTTTTTATTCATTTCAATGATCCTTCACGGATCCACTTTTAATTATTAGTATTACGATGACGATCCTTCACGGATCCACTTTTACTATTATTTTAACATACTTAACAAACACTCTTAATGCTACACATACCCTTAAAAAGCCTGACTGCCAAATTCGCTATATGAGCCACTATTATACTCTTAAAAGCCTGACGGCCAAATTCGCTATATGAGCCTTCACTTAAATTACATTTACAAAATAATAAGCTTAAAAACACAAAAAGAATTTACAAAATAAACTCAATTACTTAAAAAATATATAATTACATTGTTTCGGACAGAGAAAGGATAATAACAGAACATCTGAATCACCTTACCAAAATCTTTATTTATGAGAATACCTAAACTCAAAACAAATTTAAAATACTTGAAATATATAGACGATAATCTTGGAATCATAAAATATTTAACATTATTTTTTCCCCTTCTTAATTGAATAATGAATTTCTCATTACTGAAAAAATCTTTAACTGCATCTTTCTCAATTGATTACAATCTTTTGACTATTGCCTATTTGCCTTAGGCGTTTAAAAAATGAAATTATAATAAAATCTGTAGTAGCTTAATTAGGTCTAACACCCTAATTAGCTCTCATCCTTGTTAATACATTAGCATTATTACATTACGTAATCACAGAATACCCTTTTAAACTTCTTCACAATCTCCTCAATATCTTTAAATTTTAATCCAGAATTAACCATTGGATATTTATCGCATATTATATAGTGGAAAGCTTAAGCCTCTGCCTCATTTATTATAACTGATTCTTTGTTGCGTTGTGCTAACTCTATGTTTGTGAATACCTGCTACCTGAACTTTGGTGATCCGTTTGACTCACCACTTATAAAAATGAAATTATTCTTCATGGCTTAATACACCTAAGTCCATGGCTTAATACACCTCAACTTCCTCACTTAATTCTCCTCAACGCTGCTAGATGCCCTCGGGCCATCCTTAAACTCATAACGACGATTAATTAATCTAGATCATGGCTTGCCCATAGCTAAGACCATATCTGAAAAAACCTCAACTCCACTTTCTCAACCTATATACCTCAATGAAAAGACCTCAACTCCACTATCTGAGAAAAATGCTTTTAAACAAGACTACTCGCCTCTTATTTCCACTCACCTTAACATACTGTAATAAGCACTCAAGTGCATATCTAAATTAATTTCTCTAGATATCTTAGATCTTACTCTTCAGCTTATCAGCCTACTCTGTGATTTCTTTAATATCTGAATCAAAATCGTTGAATTTATTGCCATTTAATTAATTGAATTAAAATAACCCCCCACATAAATATTAAAATCCTTATCTTGATTATAAAAAAAATGCATCATTGATGAAATAATATATTTATTCAGATTTCCAAGATCGTCTATTAATTAATAAAACTTCCTAACTTTCTCATAAACTAAAATTATATATCTTCTTGTTAAAATTAAAATTTATATTTTTATCTCTAATTATTACTTAAACAATAGTTTACAATTAACAAAAATTATGACCTACTCTTAGAATATACTTAGATCCTAATCTCTCCTCGCGTGTTTAAAGGCTTTCACGCACCTCCAGCTGACAAACTTATCCAAGCCCTCACCTAACCTTCTATCCGATGTTATCCCTAGCATGCTTCTAAGGGTCCATGCCCCCTCCTTATCTGTTCTCCTATTTTGATTTATACAACTTTCTAAAATTATGCTAAGTCCAAATGTTATTAATCTAAATTGATAAGAATTTATATTTTTATACTTATAGATTTTATACTTAATGTACCGGGTTTGACTCTGACTTATTGAACTAAAAAAAATAAAAATAAGTGATTTTATCTTTCGTGGCCAAAGTCAGTTTGTGTTGTCGTCTTAGCTTTGCGATGTAGGAATGACAATAGATGACCGACCACCTGTATTAAGTGCGACGTAGGAATGAATGTATAGAATTTGTTTTACAACCCTCTCAATTTTTACAAAAGAAGGTTTAACTTCCTTTTCAGAAACTAAAAGATTAGTCTCACTTTTCATGTTTGGTCGTTTATGGTTTCTTTACAATTTATATTTTGAGGTGTGTCACCCTCCTTACTCACTTCAAAATAACACGCAGTTGCAGAGTTGGTGTTTACAGTTGCTTATTTTAACCACTGCGTATCTCCTCAGAAAGAGGTGACTCTTTCAACATGTATTTTTGCTAGTTATTGTGCTACAGATCCAGGTTCGAACTCTTGCATAGTCATTTTACTATTTAATTATGTAAATAAAATCCTGTTCCTATCCTTTATAATTAATGTAGCTGAAAAATGTTTAGATATCTGTCTTGCTATGATAGGGTTTTAATTCTGTGACATTAAAAACACCTCTAATCTTAAGAGTCTCAGGGTCTTGAATTAAGTATACATTTTGACCTATTTGATATTTTACCTGATATGGTCCTTCATATAGTAAAAAGAACTTCTTTACTTCCTTATTCAAAGCTGATGATAACTGATGATTTTTTACAAGAACTAACTGGCCATTTGCATATTCAATAGGTTTAAGAATCTTTTTATCATGGTACCGGGTTCGTTTCTCTGCTGTATCTTTTAATCTTTTTACTGCAAGATGTAATTTAGTTTGATGATCTATTTCTAACCTTGCTTGTTGCTACTTATAATTGTTTACCTTACAATTTCTACAAATACGCACAACCTTCTCTTGTACAGGAAATATTACTTCTATTTCACTGAATTTGTACCTTTTAAATTTACTTAAATTTCTATTTTAAACTTTTCTTACTACGACTAAATGATTATAGTTACCCTTATTTTACTTATTTAAAATTTAAATCTTTAGTTAAACTGCAAATTTTTTACATTTATATAATCCGAAATTTAAAGTTTATTTAATTGCCTCCTGGATCAAATATTTTTTGTGAGTCGTACTCATTTAAATATGATGTCCCTAAAAATGGTGGTACATAATTAAAATTTGGAGGTTGATGTACTTGATTGGTTGTGAATCTGGGGTTACCTGTATTGTTATTTCTATTAATTTGTCGATCACTCGAATTAATTTGCCTCGAAGGTCCTTGGTTCCTATCCTGTCGATATTCTATTCTAGGATGTGGATATTTTCTATTTTGCTCTGGTATTGGATAATTATTTTGATATCTCTGCCTATCTTGTCCATTATTAATTTCTTTGAATTGAGGGTTTGTTGATTGCCTATGCCTATCAATATTAAATCTGTTTGTTTGCTCATTGATTTCTTTGTTTCTTTGATATCTATCGTCAAATGCCATTAATACTCTCTCTACTTCTTTGATGTTTTGTTTATTTATGCTAATGAGAACATCTTGTACTGGAGTTGGAAAATGATTCATTAGAAGACCTATCAATCTATCCTCTACTACTGGGTATCGCAAATATTTCGCCTGTGTCACAAATTTATTGAAATATTCACTCATAGTACCATCCTTGTCGTTATATTTTCCATTAAAAATTAATTGTAGAAAATCATCCTGCATATTTTGAGACCAATATTTTTCCAAAAATATTTCCCTAGCCTGCTCGTATGTCTCCCATTCACTCTCTATACTATCTGTCCAGGATTTCGCCTCATCTTCTAGACCTGATAAAAATATCTCTATTTTGACTTTTTCGTTTATTCTTTCTCCTTTAAATACTCTTTCTACTTTATTTATATATTTTACTGCTGAAATGTTTCCTCTCTTTCCTTTAAATTTTGGAATAAGTGCTAATGACGTTTCTCTTAGTCCCTTAGCAAATAAGTTGGTAGTATCGTGTAAGTTACTAGATTCCCCTATATTTGTTTGATTTTCAACCACAAAATCGGTAAGTTTTTTATCTAGTTTTTCTACTGCCTTATTAACGATCCCATCTATCTGTTCTTTAATTAAAATTTTATTCGTGTCTTGCTGAGAATCAAGTACTGATTTTACCTCATTTATTTCCTTTTCATTGTGTTCTACCTGAAGGTCCAGATTCCCAACTTTAATTTCTACTTCCTTTAACCCTTTAACTGATTCTTGTTCTATTGTTTCTATTTTATTTTTATTAGCTGAGATCTGTTCCATTAACTTGAACTGTCCTTTCCTTAAGTTTTCATGCTTTTCAATCAAAATCTGTTTTACTTTTTCCTGTTCTATCACTTTTGTGTCTACCTCATTTAACTGTACTGCTAAGTTTTGATGAACCGTCTCTAATTGATCTATTTTTTGCTCTACATAACCAAATCTCTGATCACAAACCTCCTTACTTAACTCTATTTTAGCACTGAGTTCTTTATTGATTTGTTCAAGTTTAGTCTGATTTGTATCTATTTTCTGATTAATTGCCTGGGTATTTGCATATATTATTTGATTAATTTCGTGTCTACTTGTATTTATTTCCTTTTTAACTGCATTTATTTCCTGTTTAGTCTCCTGGCTACTTTTATCTATTTTCTGATTAGTTTCTTCACTATTCACCATCACTTGCTGTAACATTTTCATAATTTGATTTAAATCTACTACAGGTTGCTCCATATTTTGTTCCTTACTCTTTTCTCTTTCTTCCTCATCTACTATAACATTTCTTTCTTTTTCTGTCCTATCTCCTTCTCTCTCTCCCTCTGCAAATGACTCTCCATTGTCCTGTTCACTTTCCCTTATTTCCTCATCTGATTGTTCTAGACCTAACTGATTCCTAGGTCTATTTTCATATGCTACCTCTTCAGAATAGCTACTAGCGTCACTATTATCATTTGAATCTGCCATTTTTTAATTATTGTTCCCTTAATTTAAATAATAAAAAAAATTATACTGTTCCACCCCCAAAATGCACAAATGACAAATATATTTTTCACTATTTAATTTAAGTTTCTGTTGATGACTTATCTGTGATATCTTCTTTAGACTCGTCTCCACCCCTTGTCTCCTTTGGTGATGGTAAGCTGCTTCTCTCGGTCCTCGACGCTGCTTACTGCTTATCTTGGTCCTCGGCGTTGCTTCCTGCTTTATCTCGGTTCTGCTTCCTGCTTATCTCGGTCCTCGGTGTTGCTTCTTGCTTGTCTCGGTCCTCGGCGTTGCTCTGCTGCTTATCTCGGGGAGGTATTTCGTGGCTATCTCGGGGAGGTATCTCGTGCTGTTTCTCGGGGAGTTATCTCGTGGTGGTAATTCGTGCTGTATCTCGGGGAGGTATCTCGTGGTGGTAATTCGTGCTGTATCTCGTGCTGTATCTCGGGGAGGTATCTTGTGCTGTATCTCGTGCTGTATCTCGGGGAGGTATCTTGTGCTGTATCTCGGGGAGATAATTCGTGCTGTATCTCGGGGAGGTAATTCGTGCCCCTAAGTTGGGAAGCCAATTGTAACGTTCTGGATTTACGTTACCGCGATGGGTGCCTATTGAAGAATTATGATTAATACACTTTTCATTTTGACATGTTTTTTATTGCTGAATCAGTTTAATTAATGCGAAAATAGATCATGTTGAACTATACGCGGGCTAGCGCGGACAGGTGTTGCTAGACGCCAAACTCCCAACTGAACACTTAAACACTGCCTTTATGTTGCACCATACTTTGTATATATTCCTCGCTCATGGAAGCTTCGAGAAGGTTTAGTTTAGAAAAACAAAATACAAGATAAAAACATCTCTGTGCTACTCGAAGCTTCGAGAGCCGGAAAAAGACTCAAGTTACATTTTAAAATCTCTCTTCGAACCATCGAGAAGAGGAAGTTATTATTTGAAAAATATATATTGTCAAACTGACTTGGCTGGTGTCACGTGCGTGACGTCACTGTTCAGTGGCTTTTGCCTTCTTAGAAGAAGAAGTGCTTTAAGCGCCATTTAATATACTATATAATTTAAATGAAATAAGACGTTTATAAAATTAGGACGATATTATTGTCAATGCTTTCACATACTTCTCAGGGGCAAATCAATTACATTACAGTGTGTAAAGCGCGGAACTCTTTGCCCGCTTTTGGCACCTATTGGCTGAGTATTAGTCTTGTATGAATTATATTAGTGTTGTACCCCAGGGAGTGGGTCAGTAAATACATGTACTATTGAATGCTCTGGCAATACCAGTAGGGAAAGGATCAGCCATAGTACTATTTTGTGTTTACACCTGTATGTTAGCCATATACCAATGTAATCAAATAACCTTTCTATTGCAATTCATTATACTATGTCTCTTAAAGAGTTTTCTTAAGTCCCAATCAAGCAAGCTAGTTTAAATTATAAATGTGGTAACAATACTATATGTATATCATTTCCAGTTAACTTTTGTTTATAATTATCTCACTGTTTTTCTTTTAGAATCAACCGACTGTAACCTGGCGTCAGTCCAACTGTTTTGTTATTGAACATTGCTCTTCAAGCCTACTGCATTTGATCTTGCCCGTGTCGCAACAAGACAGTATTAATTTGGAACTTCTATATTATGTTTTTTTATATCTATTGTAATCAATCATATCTTTTATTTTTATGTTATAATAAATCTATTTTTGTTATTCTATTCATTTTATCAATCTGGTTAAAATAATTCCCTTGTATACCCGGTAAGAAATGTGTGGTGCAAGCTTCGCCACCCGGTAAGGCTTCGTGCGATACAATGATATAACTGAAGATAGCACCGAGTCCTTGTTTTCTAGATTAGACCATAACGTCTGTATTATACCTTAGTAAAATACAAAGTTCTTTGGATCTGTGTTATTCTGCATAATACACTGAATATTCTAGATGTAGTAAGTTATACTATTATATTACCTGGGGAAAACACTGAATCATTGATGAGTCCAAGTCTCTGAAGATGTTGAGGAGACATAACAGCGTACATTATTGCGTCACCAACTGCCTCTTGGAAAGCAGAGTTTGCGCCATCCTGTGGACACAATTACTCAAGATTAAAGGGGAGGGTGTGTTTTTATGTTTGAATACAAGCGTACATTTAATATTTAAATTATTCTCAAGCTCTTTATGTATGTATACTACTATTTTTTCCCTTGTATACGTAACATTTATTTGGTTTTTTACTTCCGTAGATAATATAAATAAATGAATCAGATAGCCGAAGCTATCAACTATGCATTTTAGTGAGGCTAGCACCACTTAGATATCATATTCTGAAAATTGAAAAATGACAACCGGACACGGGAATCGAACCCGGGACCTTTGGATTAGTACGCCAATGCTCTTACCACTGAGCTATCCAGGATTCATCCCGTGCTCATGGTCATTCTTCACTCATATTTTAAGGCAGAGTCTGATGGCTGTGATCTTATGTAATCACATGTTTATAAGCTTACGACTTCCACATGTCCATCAAAGACTCTGCCTTAAAATATGAGTGAAGAATGACCATGGGCACGGGACGAATCCTGGATAGCTCAGTGGTAAGAGCATTGGCGTACTAAGCTGAAGGTCTCGGGTTCGATTCCCGTGTCCAGGTGTCATTTTTCAATTTTAAGGATATGAAATATAAATAAAGCCTATCGGAATTTCTCATATAATTGTAAAGAAATATATAGATTTGCGAATGCCCGCCAACACATACAGCTTGTGGCTGACCAGTAGGAAGTGATTAAGATTGGTGATGATCGTATTAGGAGTGTTTTCTATTTGATAATGGTGGTTGTAAGCTTCGTGGTGGACGGTAGTCATGTCTCTGAAATTAACTCAATAAGTGCATAGCATGAACGGTGTTTACTATAAAGATGGATAACAAATACACGGTTCTCGTAGTATTGTAGAGTATTGTGATTTAAGGCGAGATCAATGTTAAATTGTGTATTTTTGTGTTCCTTTATATTAGAAAATATTAGAGATTATGTTACTAAGATTTTATTGTATATTCTTCATTGTTTTGTAGGTTTGTTGGTCTACCATTGTATATCTATGAAAAAATAAGTGTTACCGCTTTTCTTCTATTTGACTAACTTTTTTTTAAAACTAATTAAATATTAATACAATATAAACATATTTTTTGTCCAAATGACTTGGTTATAGATCCACATATTATAATGATGTAAATAAGCTGTAAAAAAATTTCATACCTGTAGCTTTAATAGTTTTTGAAATGAAGGTACATAATTATGTTCTCAATTTTTAACTTCTGAGAAAACTATGAATTACGAAAAATCACATGCAATTTAACAACTTGCATGTTATGTAACTTTAGAACATTCATGCACCGTAATCTCTATCATCATCATCATCATCATCAAAATATTCCGAGTTCTGGCTGAACATTCTTCTTCTCTTTCTGGCTTCCTTGATCATTTGAAGGGCTGCTGCCTCTGTCTTTAGGACGCGTAACTGGGCCAGAGACTGAAGCGCACATAATGTGTTTGCCCTACCTTCACACCAAACTCTTCTAAGACCTTTACCCTACCAATATTTCCTTAATTCCAGGTTATTACAGCATCTGACACACCAATTTTCAAAGTTTTGTGGCCAACAAATAAATTCTTCGGGACTCTGGTCTATATGATGTTGTTGAAACCTTCATTGACGTTTTGTGTCTTTCTATGAACAAACTTTTCGAGAAGGTCAGAGCTAGCAAGGTCTTTATAGCTTTATAGTTTCTGTTACTCCAAAGGGAAAGGAGTTCTTGTGGCTGAATTGCTCTAGAGTACCTGATGATTATGTTTTTCTGTATTTGCACCAAGTTTATGATAGCGGTGGAAAGAGAGTATGAATGAACTGGTTTGTCGTCTGTTGAGGCACGATGAAAGAATGTAGCCCAAATAGCTTGTTTCATTGAATACAAGACTTTATCTATGTTGTACCTAATTGCCTTCCCATAAAATTCCTGCAACTGATCGATTACCTTTCATGTCAGCCTTACTGCATTTTTAAAAATCGATTTTACATCGGAAACAACTGTGGAACACAGTTTAGTTTTGAGAATTCTCAGGCGTGATCCCAATATTTTTTTCTCATGTCCAACACACTCCAACTTGGTTATGGGAACATCATATGGCTTACTATCCTGAACAATTTTGAAGGATTTGTAGTCTCCATCCCCAAGATAATTCACAAAACGAACTCCTCGTTCTTTCACAAATCGATACAAATTGACATGGCAGCTGAAACCTCCATTTCTTCACTAGTTCCCTAATACTTTTTAGAAATGAAGGCTGTAAGAATTTTAATCCTGTTAATTTATATTTTTTATTTAGCTATAATTTTTCTTTTCTTAGGTGAATATTTATTTTTTGTTTTATACTACTTATAATTAAGGCTAGTTAATTGCCTTCTGTCGAAGGAAGCACCCATAATGGCCGAACTATGCTTGGAGAAAAGAAGAAGCGAGGTTTTGTTTTGTTTTGGGAGCTTTGGTATTTTTGGTGGGTATTGTTGAAAAAATGATGAAAAGAAGGGAAAACGTAAAACCGCGAGTGGGATGCTAGTGAAAGCAAAATTACAAGAAAATATTCCTTGTAAAAGAAGATTTAGTAGGGATACTATCCCAACAATAACGTTACTAACCAAAGGATTGGTAGTAAATAATATCTCAGCAGACCACGGCTAAAACACGTGAGTGATTCTGATACTGTAACTGTCTACAAACTGAAGCCACCAACAGACTATATGATAATCTATTCGTAAATAAATTAACTCAAGAAAGTAACTTTATTCATTGAACTGCATAATTGCTTCAACAGAGGCAATGACTTTATTTAATAGGTATTATTCTTATTAACCCTGACTGATCTCATTGTGTAAATAGACTGTAATTTATAGATTTAAGAAGTTCTAATTGTATAGTAAGTAAGTTTTAGTCTTATAATTCAGCTGAATCAATAAGGGTACATTTTTGCCCAACCTGACCCAGAGGTCCCGAGAGAGAGTCTCGTGCTAAACTAAATTGGAATATTAAATTTCATTTTTTTGTTTAAATTTTTTACTCTGAAACATTGTAGCAAAGAAGTTTGTCTGAGCAAACCCAAAATTCATTTATCCTTAATCTCATGTATTTGTTTTATTTGTTAACTACATTGGACTTGGAATTAATAAATAGATAAATGCTTTATATGATCAAATATATACCTAATTCTCCACTTTCCTATGTAAGCACCCATCCCCATTATTGTTAAAGTGGTATAAAAAAATAAAAATCGTAAAAATTAAGACAAAATATTTACAGTGGTACCCAACGTGGGGCGCCACTGTAAATATTATGTCTTTATTTTTACGATTTTTATTTTTTTATACCACTTTAACAATAATGGGGATGGGTGCTTACATAGGAAATTGGAGAATTAGGTATATATTTGATCATATAAAGCATTTATCTATTTATTAATTCCAAGTCCAATGTAGTTAACAAATAAAACAAATACATGAGATTAAGGATAAATGAATTTTGGGTTTGCTCAGACAAACTTCTTTGCTACAATGTTTCAGAGTAAAAAATTTAAACAAAAAAATGAAATTTAATATTCCAATTTAATTTAGAACGAGACTCTCTCTCGGGACCTCTGGGTCAGGTTGGGCAAAAATGTACCCTTATTGATTCAGCTGAATTATAAGACTAAAACTTACTTACTATACAATTAGAACTTCTTAAATCTATAAATTACAGTCTATTTACACAATGAGATCAGTCAGGGTTAATAAGAATAATACCTATTAAATAAAGTCATTGCCTCTGTTGAAGCAATTATGCAGTTCAATGAATAAAGTTACTTTCTTGAGTTAATTTATTTACGAATAGATTATCATATAGTCTGTTGGTGGCTTCAGTTTGTAGACAGTTACAGTATCAGAATCACTCACGTGTTTTAGCCGTGGTCTGCTGCGATATTATTTACTACCAATCCTTTGGTTAGTAACGTTATTGTTGGGATAGTATCCCTACTAAATCTTCTTTTTCAAGAGATATTTTCTTGTAATTTTGCTTTCACTAGCATCCCACTAGCGGTTTTACGTTTTTTCTTCCTTTCATAATTTTTTTCCCAACAATACCCCCCAAAAATACCAAAGCTCCCAAAACAAAACCTCACTTCTTCTTTTCTCCAAGCATAGTTCGGCCATTATGGGTGCTTCCTTCGACAGAAGGCAATTAACTAGACTTAATTATAAGTAGTATAAAACAAAAGTAAATATTCACCTAAGAAAGGAAAAATTATAGCTAAATAAAAATATAAATTAACAGGATTAAAATTCTTACAAGGCCTATGAGTAGTTTTCTTTTTTTCATCATTGCCTGCTAGTATACATCCTTGAAAATATTTTGAGTGTACTTCATAATCCAACACCTTGCCAATGTCAATACTCGTGGCAGTAGCACATCCATTCTTTGAAATATGTTCTTTCTTCTGACAAGATACATCAAAGGCTACACTTATATCTGTTGAACCTTCATTCACGCTTACAGCTTCCTCATTTGCAGCTTTCATTGAGGCTGTTGCAACAGAATTTATACAATCCCCGTCTACTTCTGTGTAATTGGTGAAGTTGGTAGTCGGATTTGGAAGGTTTATAAGAGCACATAGAACTTTACCAGCACAGTAACCCTTCCCAATACTTTGGAGTTCATATAAAAGCTTTACTTTTTTATTCAAAAAGATCAAATTTGAAAACTTGTTAGAAGCTAGAAATTATTTTTCTGCCTCACAATTCACATATCTGACTGTCAATGTACAAATCAGTCTATTTCTTGCACTTGGATCTTCACTCACAGTTATATGGCCACCACCCTTATTACATGATACAGTTTCAACCAACACTGATACTAAAATACTCAACTCTGTTACAATATTCACACAATTATCTTCAAAATCAATTACCTTTTCAGTGTTTTTTAACTTTATTTTAAAACATTAGGAGTGACAACGTGTTCTTTGCTACTTGAAGGGTTTTCTTCACAAACAACATTTTTTATGTCCATTTATAACCTTTGATTGATCTGCGCATGTATTAGTTCTGTAGAACCTATTACCTTTATTGTTTTGTTTTTTAAAAGGTCTATTAGACTTTGGCATGGTGATAATATATTTTGAAAATATATTGATGTAATATTTATTTATTACCACGTCTTATACTACCCGTTCGGGTTATGTTCTTAAGTACTAATTACACAAATAAATTAGGAACTGGAAAGGTTGAATTTAGAGGAAGTGAACCCGAATTTGCGTCGAGGGAAAGTGGAAAACCATTTAGGAAAACCACCCCCAGTTCACCCAATTGAGATCCGATCCTTAATCTCCCCATCCTCGGCAGTCCAGCTCAACATGAATCTAGTGCGTTAGCCAGCTACTCTGCCGAGGAGACTCTTGATGTAACAGTCCACATATTGAAAAACATAAAATAAGCCAATTCTGTTTACATCATTCGAATGAACCTGTAACATTACATTACATCATGTTACAATAGGACCTGCCCCCATGCCGATATTTACGCATAACTCTCTGTAATTCATACTACCCGCTCCAATTATACTGACACAAATAGAATACCTACAGTAGTACTATTCTCTATTGTAGTTCATGTAGGTTGGTACGACCTAATAAAACAATTCTGAACCATAATATATACACTCTACATAATCAATTTCAACATAGTAAAACTGTTCATGTACTTACCGATTGGATTTTCTAAAACTAGCAACCATCAAGACTGGCCTACGCCTATCATCCTAAATTTATGAGTGGGCCGAGCGAGCTACAATGTTCCAACAAGATGTAGTCCACTCCATCCTGTTCTACTAACAAATAATGGGCCGGCCAATATTGGCCACGGCTAGAGAATGACTACTTTCAAAACAACAGGTGATTGAAGATATGAATTGGAAGTCGGATGGAGCCTTGTCAACAAAGGGTCTACGTGATCTTCCTAAGTTGCATTGACGTCATCGAGCGTGTGTTCAGTTCTCCCACCTATTGCGACGAAACCCACTATATATTGTGATGTGCGTGTATGCTAAAATGACTATTTGATTACATCGCTAGACCGAGGAACATTGTCCTGGACCTAGACAATGCCAGGATAAATATATATATATTATATTATATCTTCATCAGAATCGTAACTATGGCGATGAACTCTGATTTAATTTTAACTGTTAGAGTCAGCCATGTTAGATGTTGTAAATTTTCAATTATCTAAATCTATTGATTTTTACCTGATCGTTAAATTTGAAATGAGGCTCTATATATTGTCTGTTGTCACTTGGGTGCTAGAGTCTTTTCGTGTAATAAATCTTTTAGATAGCCACAATTGCTAATTGACTTGGAGTTGAAATTGTGGATAGTAGTAATTATTTTGTAAACTTCAATATAGCGTTTCTTATATTTGTTTGCATTTTGAATTATAGTTTAATGTAACGTAATATACTGATCATTTTGATTAATTATGAAATTAATTAACTTTAGTATATTTTCTATCTTTTTCTATGGTTTGCTTCTAAATATAATATTTTCATTATTATTTACTAATAGGGTTATTGTTTTCATTTCCTAATATTGTGTCAGGATCTGATAGTCCCGGGGGAGTTTGACTAAAGTCTGTTAGCCAAACTCTCACGTAATTTAAAGTCTCTTATAGAAAGTTTACATGTAAGGTTAACGTTTTTGAAGTCTTTATTCTTTGAAAAGAAAAATACACTTTGTTGACATTTTGAAGGTGCCCATTAGGCCCTTATTTAGTCTTTATGTATTATCCTGATGGATATTAATATTTTTGATTTATTGTACTAAATTCAACCCGTAACGTTGTTCTGTCTCTTCAAGACTGACCCCTTTGAATATTGGATATATTACAAGTTTATAACTCTCTCTTAAATTATCTGCGCAATTTAAAGATATGATGTTATTATCTATTTGTTTGTTTTTCAACATATCTCAGTTTGATTAATGATATCTTGAACAGTTTTCTTCTCTATTGTTATTGTTTTGATTAAACCGTTCATATTGTTGCTTTTAAATATTGCTAATAATTTCCCTTGTCACTTGCTCCATAGCTTACTCCCGCTCTCCTTTATCCATTTATTAAAAAATTCAAACTTTTTCACTATTTCATATTTTTCACTAAGTTGGGAATGTGTTTTTATATTGTCCAATTACTGTAATGTTTGCTAATTTTTCTAATTTTATTCTGTTAGTGATCAATATAGGAAAACAACGTAGGCCCTTTTTTATTTTATATTTATTTATTATATTATTATATACAAGATTTGAATCTCAACTTTAATGTCACCGAAAAATGTCATATAGGCTTACATTTTAGTTATCTATGATTTTATATCCAGATAATAAAATATGTTTTAGTCCACATTAAAAATATATTTATTAGAGTAACTTCCTATAAATAATTTGATACTCATTTATAACGACGATAGTACACCCTTGCTTTGAAAGACAACAACTCAGAATGCCAACAATGTTACCTTCCACCGGGGTCATTTGATCTGGGAGGTAGTGAAGGGGGGCGAGGGGTTATTTTACCCCAATATATCTTTCATAATTGATTGCTGTAATGGATTTTTAAGAAGTCAATTTTTTAACTCCTTCGATACCCTTAAAGATCCCGGAGTTTGTAAGAACAACGATTTAAACTTACCATGTAATTAAAACGAGAGAAAACAAAAGAACATTAAATTAAACATTTTTATATATTCTCTTCTCACATTTTTATAAAACCACGAGGTTATTCTATTCTATTTTATCAACTAGTTCTTTATAACCTCAACAATTACCCATCTCTAAATAGCTAATTTAACCATTTTAAAATGTTGCAGTTCATACAAAAAATTTAAAAACACGTGCTTTAAAAAAAACGGGGTGCTTTAAAAAGGTGAGGGCTCATGGCATATTAGTTAAAGCTGGACCCGAGGGGAACCAACACAAAATTAACTATGGGAATACACATATTTTGTTGATAGATTTGATTTAATCATAATTTAAAACAAGGGCGTTTTAATGATTTAATCTATAGGTAAGATTAAAACCTCTCCCAATTAATTCGAATTATATTTGAACTTCACGTCACGGTCAGTGAAAAAAGTAAAATGTATTTTAGTTTTCTATGTCTTCATTAAACAATACATCATGTGTACTAGAGGAGATAACTTCCTTTAAATAATTTGATAATAATTGTCTTATTTGGTATTCTGAACCAAGAGTATTTGGTTCGATTCCCAGCACGTTCATTAAAATTATCATTGATAAAATTGGGATTTTCCTCTTGCAGTGATGATTTGACGGCTGGGGGTCTCGTTGTGACTGTTGTGGCGTAATCTAGTTTTTAATTCATGTGCTGATATAATTAGTAGGTTAATAACGTGCACGTTACAATAAGCTGAAAAAGCGTATGTAAGAAATAATATAAAATACCTTCAATTAGTTCTTTTTTATAAAGAGGAAGTTCCCGAACTACGATTCATTTAACCCAGCCAGGCTTATCTTAGTCAGTGTGTCACTGGATACCTGAGCTAACATCCCCCTCCCCCCTTCCTAACAGCGAACAACCTGGAGGATATCATCCTGGCCACTCGACTCAAGGCCCTACAGACAGGTGCAATACGGAACGTGGGTGGCGAGATAACAATATCGCATTACCGAGAGGAGGTCCCCACACTGCGCTTTGCGATCCTGTCATATGAATGAGATCACTTCTATCCAGCCGTGAGCCCGATGACAAGTTGTTAATGTGGAGGTAGACAATGCTATTTAAGCATGACGTCTCTACACGAGAGTCAGTCTCTGTGCCGTCAATGGACTAGTAGGACTAGACTAGTCCCCAGACATTTTTAGTTTATCTATTTTTAGTTAAATTTCCACGGGAAATAAAGCATAAAATAACATATATCTAGTCTCAATTTGCGACACAATACTCAAAGATATGCTAGCTATTTGTGCCCCCCTCCCGCACCCCCCCCCCCCCACTCACATCAGAAGCGCTGTCACAATACTCAAACTCAATGATATTTGCACGGCCCCCTTCCCCTAACCCAACTAGCATCGGAAGCGCTCGAGTCTTATCGGCTCTTACCGGGGAGAGGACCAGTTGAAGCCAGTCTAGTCCATCTTTACGTTTTGTCACAGGTAAATGTAATTTTAGTTTGCTTCTTTTAAGTGGTAATGTGGTGGTTACTAAGCTTATGTAATTGTTCCCATTGATAAAATAAATCCTGTGAGGTGTTAAAGTGTCCGATAGTCAATTTAGTTTGACAATGTTTGAAAGTGTGAAATATTGAAGGGGACTCGGATTTGGAAACTGTTCCCTCACGACAAAGGTTGAAAAAGGGACCTGAGTCAAGTAGTAGGGTTAGTAAAGTAGTTCATTGGGATGTAGCAGTGAGGATCACCTTAGGCAATGCTGTGTTATCGGCCGATTATTCGCAGTTTCGTTTAGAGCCCTCACTTTTGAACAAGAGCAGCAAATAAAATTTAAAGTTAGGCCAAATCCAGATATTTCGGCTAATGCAAAAATGAAATAATATACACGTCATTTCGAAAGAGAATATTATATTTTTTCAAAATGGTTAACTGCATGCAAATCAAGAAGCAGGCTGTATTGTTGGCCTTGTGTGTTGTTCTAAATAAATCCTTTGTGATATCAGCAATTTTCTCAAAGCCAAGATGCGTCGAAAAGACTCACTCACACCTATCCACACTGAGTGAGCAAAAAAAGGCTAAACGTTTTAAAAACAATGCAAAGGTTGGTTAAAACCGGGAACTAATGAAACTGTTAATTGATGTTTGCTGTTTTTGTCCAAACAAAAGCTCCCATTCAGAGGTCACGATGAACGGGAAGATTCCCTTAACCGTAGGAACTATATTGAACTAATGACAGTGGCGGCTCGTGTATAGCACTGCGGAACTGAAGCATCCCCTATTTACACTAGATATTATCGATAACATTTAATATGAGTCCTTTTTTCTTTAATTCTTTCTTTATTTTTGTAGTGCACTATATATCCCTTAAGCTTAATGTCAGTATTTCAGTAGCCATCACCCAGTTTATGAAAAATATACAAAGATCTTTGTATGAAACTGTGCGCTTCACAGTGCCAGTGACGTGGTGTTTGACTTTCTGCGCATGCACACATAGGACGGGATGTGGAGGAAGGCGTGACTGCCAGGCAGAGAGAGCACTGTTTCTCTCGCAGTTCCGGCTCTGGCGTGATGGTGGAAGGAAGTTTTTTTTACTCAGCGTGTGTTGTACTTAAAAACCGTGTACCATATTCTTGAATGTGATAAAGTGTAGAAGAGTGTAGAATTATATTATCATTCTGCTTCCAGCTAATCTATTTGATTCATTTTTTTTTCTGGTTCTTTCATTTAACAGAAAACTTTAACCATGGCCTAGCATCCCCAAGAAATAAGTTCTATGGCTCTAATGAACTTCAACAGCTTAAGTTTTCACAGCTATCTCTCCATGAGAATGTTACAGTTAAGAAAAGAGGTCATTCAACACCTGATATTCTAATATCTCAACCAGGCAAAAGAAACAAAAAGAAATATATTCGTAGCTTTAATACTGAATGGTACCAACGGAAAAGTTGGCTTTATGGCTGTAAAGTAAAAAATGCACTGTTTTTCTTCCCGTGTTTGCTGTTTGGAATGATGTACCTTTGTCAAAAGATGGTTTTAGA
The DNA here is from genome assembly GCA_039000515.1 of Timema cristinae. Taxonomy (NCBI): domain Eukaryota; kingdom Metazoa; phylum Arthropoda; class Insecta; order Phasmatodea; family Timematidae; genus Timema; species Timema cristinae. Next base: position 21,940 of record JBCFYV010000740.1, read on the forward strand.
ACTATAAACAGAATGAAAGAAAAAACTGAAAAGCATGAAAAGTCAAAGAAGCACGTTGATAATGTTGTTTAACTGTCACTTTTAGGAACCGGAAGGATTAAGGAGAAACTTAGTGAGGCATATAATCTTTCAATTTATGATAATAATATAAAAGTTAAAAAGAACCGTGAAATTTTGTCCAAAATAATAGACTGAATTTACTTTTGTGGTAACTTTGAAAATCCCTTACGGGAACATGAAGAAAGAGACGATTCAATAAATCCAGGGGTATTTAGAGGATTAGTAAATTTTGAATCTGAAGTAGATTCAGATTTGAAGAATCACTTAGAAACCAGTGCAGTCTTAAAAGGTGTTTCTAAGACCATTCATAATGAGATACTTGACTGCTTGCTACAAATATGCCATGAGGAGATAAGGACGGAAATTAGAAAAGCTTCCTTTGTAGCTGTCATGGCTGATGACACAACAGTTGTTTAGGAACACACTCAAATGGTCCTTTTTATACGGTATGTATTGAATGGAGAAATATTTGAGCGTTTTTTGGAATTCTTTATCCCAGAAAATCAAACTGTAGATGGCATATCAAAACGTATTTTAAAATAACTGGACATAATCCTTCCAAGAAATGGACAAAAACTGATGGTGTAAATGTCATGAAAGGTTGAAAAGAAGGAGTTCAAGCAAAAATAAAAGCAGTTTATAGTAATGCACATTTCATTCACTGTTATGCACATACACTTAATTTAATAATGAGAAATGCAGCAAGTATTATATGAAACGCAAGAATTCTTTCTCTAACATTCCGGCTATTCCAACATTCTTCTCAAGATCACCACACGTGTGTCCATTCTCAAGAAACATATGGATGTCAGCATTCCACGTCCATCCTCTACAAGGTGGAATTTCAACATACGGACCATAAACAGTGTTCATGAAAATTTGCAACCTTTAAAAAACTGCCTTACTGAAATTCGTTCAACATCAAATGCAGATCAAACCATTTTAAAAGCAACATGAATTTTAAAATACCTGAATGATGATAATTTCAAGTTTTGATTAGAGCTTTTTCATATGATTATGCCTCATGTTGAAATAATTTACAACCAAATGCAATATCGAGAAATTAATCAATATATAACAAATTTCAAAACTGCTATTTTAGAATTGAGAAACTCAAAGTAATGTGAGACTCCTTCAAAGACACACATGGCAGAAGCTGCTAAGGAAGTGTGTGACTATATATGTGTTGATATAATGGACAGATATTCTTTCAATAAACACTTAGTAGCTGCTAAATGGTTCAACAAGAATTGCTTCACTATATTTAAGAATGAACATCCCACAAAAGAGATAGTACTGGCCACTGAAGCTTATCCCATGATTGACAAAGAAAAGCTTGAAATTGAACTAAACGTATTCTATTGTTGGACTGATATTAATGAATATTGCAAATTAATTGAGCTGCTGAAATTCGTATTGGAAAATAATCTAGATGATGTTTTAGTGGAATTACGAAACTGATAAAAATTCTCTTGACAATTCCCATGACTACATCAGAGGCAGAGCGCTGCTTTTCAACATTGAAAAGAAAAAAAAAAACTTTTTTAAAAACCACTATGAATTTGGAAAGACTAAATGTGCTTGCAGTACTTTCAATGGAGACAAATTTCCTCAATCGTCATCCAGAGATCAAGGAGAAAATTATTAAACTTTTTGCGCAAATTAAAACAAGAAGAACGGGTTTCATTTTTAAATGAATATATCAAGCTTGAACTGTAACAATTTAAGTTAAAGTAAGTAAAACAGTTTGATTTTTTTTGTTAAGATTTTATCAAGTTCCTGAATAAATTTTCTTTTTATATATTTTTTTTACTTTTAGACAATTTTAAAACAAAGGCTAAACATTTTCTGGAGCAGTACCCCCACTAATTTTTAGCTACGATCCGCCACTATTAATGCAGTTAATATTTTAAATACAATAGTACATTTTATTTTCATCTACAGAGCAAGGGGGCGTTTAAAGGAACAACCAACTAAATTCAAAACGACCTAATTGAATGTGCTGATGAATAATTTTGGTTAAGATTAAGTCAGAAATAAATTGTGTATTTTTCTAGCAGTAATGTTGGACAAAACTACGGACATTACAAAGCTCTCTCAACTTTCGACAGTCCCTCAATATGTGGCATATGGTGATGGTAACATTTATGAACGATTTATTGGTTTTTCAGATGTCAGCAGTGATCGCACTGCAGTTGTTTTAAGTGATCATGTTTTTCGAATTATTTCTCTTGTTAATTGTGAGCAAAAACTTGTAGCACAAGCGTATTATGGAGCCACCACATTTTCTGGACATTTAAATGGTGTACAAACACTTGTGAAAAAGAGTTGCCCAGGTGCACTCTTCATCCACTGTTATGCTCACAATCTGAATCTTATTATTTCTCAGTTTGTAAATCATACAACAGAATGCAAGATATTTTTAAGAAATTGAGTGGCATTCCAAATTATTTTCACATTAATCGAAACGAATTAACGCTCTTAATCAATCTGAGGTAAAGAAGCGGTTTCCAACAGTTGCGAGTAACAGGTGGAATTAAAATTTCAGAATTGTGATCACTGTGAATGAAAATAAAACAGAGCTCATACAGTCTTTTGAGAATATTGCTGATAATCCAGATAGTCGGGATTCTGATGCCTTCGTGACTGCTAGAGGGTATGCGTCATCATTGAGAAATCTCAATTTCACCTTTCTGCTGAAGGTTTTCAGCAACTTTTTTTTCTCTCACCGACACACTATTAAAAATTCTTCAAACCAAAACTTTCATTGTGAAATACTGCATCGATAAAGTAAAAGAGACGATTTCTCACCTTAAAGATGCTAGAAACAACTTTGAAGATACGTATAGAAGATTAGAAGATGATGACAATCTGGAAGCTACTAAGAAGAGACGTAGAAAAGATGAATCATTGAATCCCATTTATAAATATGTACCCTTTATAATGAAATTATTGACACCATGGTTGGGCAAATGGAGCTGAGGTTTCAAGATCTTAATGAGCTGCAATTTATTGAGCTGCTAGATTTAAAAACATTCAGAGCTTCTAATCTAGATTTCCTGACAGTTTATTTTTGTCACTTCAGTCAAGCTACTGTAGTCTTTTCAATTTGGCAGTTTTCGGAGTGAATTAGTTTACAGACAAGACTGTGACTGAAATTATGAAGTTCTTGGAGGAAACAGACTTAGCGGAAGAAACGTTCCAAGAAACATATAAATTGTGTTGTTTGTTATTATTGAAAGAGTTTGGGAAAAATTATAGATTGTGATAATTCTTCATTTCTTACAACAAAACAAAACGCAGAAACTATTCACAAAAACACAAAGATTCTCTTGAGTTGCTTTAGTTAACAGGATTACCACCAGAGTGAAACAAAGTACAGCCTGGGTATTTAGGCGCGAATTACAATATTCTGACACACTCCCTTAATGAGCACCTAATTAAAAAAAAGTTTCTAATGTCATAGTGGCATTGTTAAACACAATATATATATATATATTTAATAATAACACACACACACTGAGCATACAAACAAACAAAATTAATTCACCACTTCAAGAAGACTCAGTTACCAAATCAGCACATAGTCGTTGAAAAACCTCACGGGATAATGGCTTCGTAAGGATATCGGCAAGCTGATCCTTCGATGCGGTGTATCGCAGCTCGATGTCCCTATGTTCAAATCGCTCCCGAATATAGTGTTAGCGAATAGCTATGTGCTTGGTACGCTTGTGATATTCTGGATTTTTCACAAGTTTTATGGCACTTTGATTGTCAACAAAGATCACCGTTGGTGTAGCGGCTTCTTCAAAGATGTCCATGAACATAGTTCTAAGCCACATAGCTTCTTTAGATGCTGCTGAGACTGCCATATATTCAGCTTCGGTGGTTGAGAGGGCTACTGTTTGCTGTCTAGTACTGCTCCAACTAATAGGACCATCTGAGATCTTGAATATGTAGCCCGTTGTCGATCGTCTTGTATCAAGGTCTCCGGCATAATCAGAGTCTGAATATCCCACAATAGTGATTGGGTCTTCGGACTTTCGATACATGACTCCATAGTTGGCTGTGGCTTTGAGATATTTAATAATTTTCTTGATACTGTTCCAGTGGTTTTTGTCAAAGTTGTTGCAATATTTGCTGACCTGCCCCACTGCAAATGCTATATCAGGTCGACTAACTGTGCAAATAAATATTAATGTGCCAACTGCTTCCCTGTATGGTACATGCTTCATTAATTGGTCTTCTGCTGCTGCTTGTAGGCGAATACTGGAATCTGCAGGCACGCTACAAGGATTAGCGTCCTGAAGATTGAATCTTTTGACAATCTGGTATATGTAGGTTGATTTTCCAATGAAGAGTGTACCATCTTCTCTGTTATAGTGATCTGCATCCCCACAAAGAATTCTACTGATGATGTCGTGATCTCAAAACCCTTCTGCAACTCATTGATTACAACGTTACAAGATGTTTTATTCGGCCCCATCACAAGACCATCGTTGACAAAAAGGATTAGAAAGACACGATTCCCCTTAACATCGGCTTTGTAGATACACTTGTCTCCATTAAATTGCCTGAAGCCAAAATCCTTTATGAATTGGTCGAACTTTCGATTCCAACATCGTGACGATTGCTTCAGACCATAAATACTCTTAATGAGTTTACAAACAACATTTGAATCTACCTGTATCCCTTCTGGAGGACTCGTGTATATCTCCTCTTCAAGATCTCCATTAAGGAATGCGGTTTTGACATCAAATTGAGTTAGTTCATAGTCAAATCTAACTTCAATAGATAGGAGCACTCTAATCGAATCATAGCGAGTTGTGGGGGAAAATGTTTCATTGTAGTTTATTCCCAACTTTTGTGTGTAACCTTTTGCACACAAACGTGCTTTATATCTCGTAATCTCACCCAAAGAGTTTATTTTAATTTTAAAGACCCATCTTGAGCCAATGGGTTTCTTCCCTTCAGGTAATGATACCATTGTCCATGTGTCATTTTTCTCTAAGGCGTCAACTTCCTCTTTCATAGCAGTTTCCCACTTGAATTTGTCCGGGCATGTAACAGCTTCATAATAAGTACTAGGAGTATCTTCCTCAACGCAGAGAAGATTCTCAGTGAATCTTGCTGGTGGCTTTAACACACTACGAGGTCTGAGGTTATGAGTAGGCCTAGACATCTTGTATGGTTCATCCTCTTGAAGAATTTCTGCTGGTGGCTCACCCGGCTCTGTCTCTGGGGATGTCTTCTTAGTCTCATAGTCTTCTTGGCTCTCGACTTCAGCTTCTTCATCACAGTCAATTTTCATGGGCACGTAATGGATAGGTTTTTCAAAACCTTGTTGTGCTTCATTGAAGAGAACATTTCTTGATATTTAATTTTCTTATAGTGTCAGGATCGTACAGCCTGTAGTTGGTAGAATTTCCATCATATCCAACAAGTATCATCTTCTTGGATTTCTTATCCAACTTCTTTCTTCCATTTTGCACCAGCATATAGGCTTCACATCTAAACGTCCTTACATGCGACAGCTGAGGCTTTTTGCCGGTCCACAGTTCGAGGGGTGTGGAGTTATGTGCCTGCTTTGTAGGTGTACGGTTTAATATGTATACAGCACAATTTACAGCTTCCGCCCAAAGTTCTTGAGGGAGGTTACTGCTGCAAAGCATCGCCCGGGCACTCTCAACAATTGTGCGCATATCTCTCTCTGAGCGAGAGTTTTGTTCGGGTGTGTATGGCGCTTTTCTCTCAGAAATGATCCCTTTTGAGGCAGAAAATCCTGAAATTCTACATTTATGTATTCTGTACCATTGTCTGTATGGAGTATTTGCACACTTCGCTTGTATTTTGTTTCTACAATCTTACAAAAATCTTTAAACATTGTAGTGTATCACTTTTATGTTTAATGAAAGCCAACCAGAGTAGTCATCTTTGAAAGTAACAAAGTACTTAGCTCCTCCTACAAACTCGACTGGCATGACACCAAGATCACTGTATATTAACTCACCAACCTTCATTTTCTGGTGGGCTGGGTCGTTGAACGGGAGCTTGTGGTTCTTTCCATATGCACAGCCAGGGCAAAAGAAATTGTCTACATCACTCAGATCTACACCCTCGGCTAAGCCTTTAGAGACTAACTCCTTCAAAGCTCTAACATTGATGTGTCCGAGGCGTTCGTGCCATAGCTTTAAACTAATCTGAGTGACAGAATTGGCTTCATTTGAGGTTAAAGTCTGAAAAAGCATTTTATACATGTTATTTGGCTGGCGTTCACCACAAGCAACCAACTTTCCTTTTTCAAAAACTTCTACAAAATTGTCTGATTTTACTATTTTCATTCCTAGCTTGGTGATTTTTCCTCAGACATGAGGTTCTTTTTCAGTTCCGGAACAAATAGGACATCTCTAATGACCGAGTCATACCACTGACCATTCAGCAACTTACGAATCATCACATCACCTTTCCCTCTGACAGAAAGCTTGTGGTTGTCACCAAGACGCACAGAATAACCATCACTAACCTCTTAAAACTTGTCAAAGTAGTCTCTGTGCCAAGTCATATGGCTGGAAGACCCACTATCCATAGTCCAAGTATTCTCATCAGAAAGAGAAATACATGCATTTGCTTCCTCAACATTAAAGGCAGAAAAATTTGACTGGTTATTTTTGACTTTATCAGAGACTGGTCGATTTTTCTTCTCACTCCGGCAGTCACGGGCAAGATGGCCTTTACGTTGGCAGTTATAACAGGTAAGTTTTCTTATGGTTTGGTTACTTTGTTTTCCTGCTTCATAAAACCGTGGTTTATGTCCACGAGATTTAGTTTCTCGGTTAGCTATAGAAGCTAAAGCGGTTTCTTGCTCTTCCCCCTTAGTCAGGCTCGCCTCTTCATCAATCAGACGGGATGTCAAATTGGCGATGGTTTGTTTGTCCTCACTCATGGAAAGCTAGGCCTGTCTGAAACTCTTATATTTCAGAGGTAGACTACTCAAGATCTTGTTCATGATAGCTAGATCACTGACTGAATCTCAGATCTCTTTTATTTGTCGGACAAGAGCTTCCACTTTGGCGATGTGTTGAGCCACTGAATCGGCCGAGCTCCATTGATAATGATAGAAACGCTCATGTACTATCATTTTATTTGTTTCTGATATGTGCTCGTAAATGGAATCTAGTTTGCTTAGAATTTCATAGGAGGATTTACAGTTTCTAATCAAGGCAATCTGACTGAGCTCCATAGCTGAGGTAAGGGTAAACATAGCTATGGCGTCCCTTTGTTGCCATAGATCGATTGCCTTATTTGCATTTACAGTAGGCATAGCTTCCTCACCTTTTGCGATTTTGAAAATACCTTTGGCGCGTAGAGCGCATGTCAACTGGAACTTCCACTGCTGGTAGTTACTACCATTAAACTTATTAACACTTGATATGTCGATCTTTTCCGACATTTTGACTAAAGTTCAAGGTTAAGATCAAAGTCTATTCTTACAGAAACAGATTCTATTAAGTAAATACACTTATTAGCATACAATTACTTGAAACTTCAATTTTTAGTTTAACTGATAAACATACATTTTCCGTGAGAATGTTCACTTAAATATTATGACACTAAACTTAATGTGCTCATGAAAAACAACTTTCTTGCGACGTTAACAGCCACGGCAGCATGGATAACTCGAGCAACAAAAACTACGAAACTGATTCGTTTTATCTTTAGAGAACCAACAACGCATTAGGAACTAATCCTGGGCCCATAACCTATTGAAAGAGTTTGGGAAAAATTATAGATTGTGATAATTCTTCATTTCTTACAACAAAACAAAACGTAGAAACTATTCACAAAAACAAAGATTCTCTTGAGTTGATTTAGTTAACAGGATTACCACCAGAGTGAAACAAAGTACATCCTGGGTATTTAGACGCGAATTACAATATTCTGACAGTTATCAACAATATCAGTAAGCACATCCACTGTTGAGCGCACCTTCTATTGTTTGAAACGTATAAAGACAACTGTGCGTAACACCCAGCGTGAGAATAGACTCTCCACACTTACCCTGTTGTCAGTTGTTAGAAACGTATAAAAACAACTGTGCGTAACGCCCAGCGTGAGAATAGGCTCTCCACACTTACCCTGTTGTCAGCTGAAAAAGGCTTTCTAGGTGAACTGGAAGGTTAAAAATCATTCTATGACGCTGTTATCGACAAATTAATTCAGAAATGTGACAGAAAGGATCGCACTAATATACACATATAAGCAAGATTCCACAATTATTTTTTATTTATATTTTACTTATTTATGTGTTTATATTTAATCGTGTTGTTGTTTAATTTATTTCTTTATTTATGTATTTGTTTGTTTATTCCATGTCTAATTATTTTGAACCGGTTGAAGGGAGCTAAATTGCATAACTTATGACCTGTAAAAGTGTATTTGCTAAGTTACATATTGTACATTATATGGAGAGTATTCCTCTTTAACCCTATATTGAAAGGAGTCTTCGAACCTAGTCCTGTTTGAGAAAAGTCACCGCACGCCAATGGTCTCTATCAATCTCGGCTGCAGATCTAATATTTTCTAACACTTCATTTACTTTTGTAAAAAATGCTAGCGGAATATTAACCTGGACCTACTTGTGAATATGTTGCCTGTGTCTGTCATCCTCAGCTGCAGCGACCAGGAGCAAAACCTCCTCCTCTGAAGACGAATCCATGACTGACTGAAGATGAATCGCGTGGCAAACCATGAGATCTACCTTTTCTTAGGGGTAGGTCATCTTATCGACGCTTTCAACCTGCTGCGATAAAATCACGTGGTGCTATAATCGGCTCTGTGCGATAGGTATCTTGGATAGTGGGTAATGGATATCTTATTTCTTAGACCGGATGGCCAAGGAGAGATCTTCCTAGCTACCCATAAGAAATAAAGAATTAGTGCCTTAAACTTTCAGCACTTACTAGTAAAATTGAGCACTAACGTAACACAAACGATGGGCGCTTTCAAAAACCGGGTGGCTATAAAGGCTCCCATAGACAGGTGCGATATATTATCGCGCGATAATCTTCCCATTGTTTTTAAAATGTGAACGCACGTGTGCGTTTAAAAACCACTGGGAAGATTATCACGCCTGTCTGTGGGAGCCTTTATAGCCACCCGGTTTTTGAAAGCGCCCATCGTTTGTGTTACGTTAGTGCTTGATTTTACTAGTAAGAAAATTTAAGGCACTAATTCATGATTTTTTTATGGGTAGCTAGGAAGATCTCTCCTTGGCCATCCGGTCTAAGAAATAATCAAGATGTTCATTTTTTTGAAAACGCCCATCGTTTGTGCTACGTTAGTGCTGGTTAGTGCCCGATTTTAATATTTATCCTCCAATTTTTATTTTTTATTTTTTTTCATTTTGACAACCTAGTACCTTAAATTTAATTTATGTTAAGCAGTAATATATATAATATGGGCGTATAGCTCAAACGGGCAGTAAGACGCGATGCTAAAAAAATATATATAAAAATAAATTAATCCAAAAATTTTATTTCTAATTTATTGTATATTGTAAATATACGAATTTTAAAGGGTTTTGTGTTATTTTTAATGTTTTACTGTTTTAATTCTTATATTTTATAAAATATCCTTTCAACTTTCGATTTAATCAAGCTATTCTTTAATGTTCTTATCTTTTACCAGCCTATAATCAATAAAAAAACTTTTTATTTAATATAACGCTCCTTAATACAAACATTTTAGAATAAGTATCTTATAAAATGTCCAACTTCAGATTAATATTAATGCTCTATGCAAGGATCATTATCAAATTTATATTCACTTAGCAATTTAACCATCATAATAAAAAGTATGATATTTTCAAAGAAAATATTAGTGCTTTCCATTGTTTTTTAGTTTTAACTTGAATAAATCAATCAATTTTGATTTGTATTTATTAAGTATTTATTTGGAGTATTTTTTCACGATTCTTTTTTTTATCATATCCATGATAAATAATTATTGTAAGGTTTGAAAATATTCACCTTGAAAGTAATTTAAAATTATTAAAAATTTCCAAACTATGTTTAGAGAAATGTTTGCTGTTAAATATCAACTGCTATATTTAGGTTTTGTTGACCAAGAAGTAAAAATAAAACTATAAATGATATGTTAAATTGCAAAACTTGTCTTATTCATCATGTGTAAGCCATGTGCAGTACATGCCTGATTATCTTTCGTAGAAATCTTTTCTTGAATACTAATCTGCCCTACCCTAACATCTCTTTCCCCCGAAATTTCCTAAAGCTCTTGACAAACAATATTTGGGGGCTCATAGTATAATTGTGCCTAGGGTTGCAGATATTTTAAATGCACCACTTGACCTTATATTGTTTATGTAGGCTATCCAGTATTTAATTTTAATTAGAGGTACATTTAATAAATAACCCGTGGAAAAAGCATTATTTAAATTATTTTTAATTTCAAAATTTTTGAATATAAAGCATTTCTTGAAGAAACAATACTGATATAAATAGAAGATAAAAAGCAAAGAAATATTCACATTAAATAAATTAGTAAATTAGGACATAGTGGTTTGTTTGGTAGGAAATGGACTGTATAGTTTAGTATTCACAACCACGGGATGTTTATGGTATACGACACTCTTATACACGAGACGACATCCAAAGCGAGACTGGCTGCCTACGACCAGTAATGCGAGCGCACTCGATCCCGTTAACAGAAAGCACAACAGACACCAACCAAGTTTCTTGTCGCCAAAACAACACAGTAACCATAGTTCAAAATAAAACAATATGCACATATACAAGCCCCTAACATCCGCCCCCCTTGAAATACTCGTATTTCAATTAGTTTGAGGGGAGACAATTTCACCACTGGTCTGATGAGGACACCTTGTGCAGTACGAACTTGAACGACACGCACTATGCCATCGGGACCAGGGAATGTTTTCGCCACACGTCCTAGTCGCCAACGTAGTGGAGGCATGTTTGGTTCCTTGATGAGGACTAGGACCCCTTCTTGAAGGTTGTCTTGTGGATGACTCCACTTGGCTTTGGGCTGGAGTTGATGGAGGTAGTCTTGATGCCAACGCTTCCAGAAAGACTGGTGGATTTGCTGAAGGAGGCCCCATCTCGTCAGACGATTGACTGGAGTGGCGGTGATATCAGACTCTGGTAGTATCTGTGGTGGTCCCAAGGTTAGGAAGTTACGGGGTTAGTGATGACAAATCGCTGGGATCTGCTGATAAAGCACAAAGTGGTCGTGAATTGAGAGTGACTTCAATTTGGGTCAAGACAGTGTACAGTTCTTCATAAGTTAGGATCTGAGAGCCAATAGTTTTGAGGAGCAATGACTTGACTGATCGTCAAAGTCCTCCAAAATGTGGAGTTGCGGGGGGATTAAAGTGCCAGGTGATGTTATGGCCAACGAGCTGCCTACTAAAAACTTCATTGTTGTCAGAATCTGTGAGAAACCTTTGAAGAGTGGAGAGCTGTCTATTAGCACAAACAAAATTAGTTCCGCAGTCACTGAACATATCTGAACAATGTCCTCGACGTGTGATAAAACAATGAAATGCCGCAAGAAAGGCTTCAGTTGATAAGTCTGACACCAGTTCTAGGTGAATAGCCTTCGTGGAGAAGCAGACAAATAGGCAAATATAGGACAAACAGGTTCTAGGTTTGCGTACTCGAGCCATTGTGATTGAATGAATGGACCTCCATAGTCGACACCTGTCTTCAAAAAGGGTTTGGCTTGACAAACATGAGCTGCCGGGAGACTTCCCATGGCTGGTGTCAATAAGGTTGGACGAAACTTGAAACATTTTAGACATTTGCGTAGCCGCAATCTGATTGTATTTCGCGAATCAATTATCAAGAACTCACGCTGAAGTAAGGACTGTAAGTTGTGTGGTCCTGGATGTAGATGATCAACGTGTAGTTGGTCAATTAGAAGTTCCACGAGACGACTCCTCTTCGGGAGTAGGATAGGATGTTTTTATTCAAAGGACAGATTGGATCGTTGAAGGCGGCTGCCGACTCTTAAAACACCAGCAGAATCGAGAAAGGGATTTAGCCTTTGTACTGAGGATGAACAAGGTTGATCCTTGACAATACGAGCAATATCATCAGCAAAGTCGATCTGTTGGGTTTGTTTGACCCAAAATTACAGAGCCTTGTGTAGTACATCAACTTGCAAGGGTCCGGTGGGTGCGACACGTCCAGGGCAAGAAGCCACACACAAACGAAAACAATACGCTATTACACGTCTTATTTTTGATAAGGACGAAAACTTGTCTAACAGGTCCAGAATGTTGGTGTCAGGGGTGACTGTAGTCAGTGTAAGGGTTTTGCTTTCTTCAATAGGTTCAGCTAAGCGAGACAATTCCATAGGTTGCGGCCAATTGGTTGAATCCTCCATAAGCCCCAAGGGTCCTGCCCACCAAAGTGGGTGCTCAACAAGCTGAGAGGGAAACAACCCACGAGAGGCACAATCAGCCCGGTTTTGCTCTGAAGGTATATGGTGCCACCATTCGGGGGAAGTGAGATCTTGGATCTTACTCACACGATTGGCAACAAATGTTTTCCACAGGTGGGATGAAGATTGGATCCAGGCCAATGTTATTGTAGAGTCTGTCCCAGGCGTAGACCTTGTCAATTTTCAAGAGGGATTAGGTTTCCATTAGCAAGGGTAACATGCGTGCCAAGACTAACGCCGCACATAGTTCCGATTTAGATGTTAGAAACAAGTGGAAGTTTAGGTCCATATCTTGTCTGATTTGAGCATGAGAAAACATGCAATTAAATATTCTAAATTTGGTTAATGGCTGGAACCTACTTTTTAACATATGCGAAACTAATAACGTTGAATATAGTCAAAATCCTATTGTATAATATCGCTATAGTCTTGTGTGTATATATATATATATAATAATTTATCTAATTTATCAAATTTATAATTCCTGATTTACCTTTTGTACATAAATAAAACATAGCATTTAACTAACTTCTGATGTTTCTTTCCGCTTATTTTCAACTAAGTTTTTAGTTTACTGAATAGAAAATATCTTTGATTTCTGGTCTGTTGGTTTCCTTTTTGCCTGACACGATAATTGCTGAGTGTGTTTTGAGGAAACAGGAGAAAATATATTAGAGCATGAGATATTTGTCTTTTAAGGTCCTATCGGCTTACCGTGAATTTATTCTATTTCTTTATACCTTTAATAATTGTATGCCCGTCTTAGTTCAGGAGGACTAAGGGAGGGGCTACACATCGTTATAATAATTATGTCAGTATTTGTTATATATGAATTATGTCCCATTTTGCCAAGTTGGATTCATACATCATATTTGATCATAAGAAACACCATCATACTTTCAGGTTATTCTAATATCACTCTTTGATCAGAATGAGAGATTTACGTATAATATATCTTTTTATGAGCATATAGGTGTCATCATTTATTAATACATAAATTCTAATTTACTTTTCATAGATAATATTGTAAATATGGAAATGAATTTATTGATAGCGTTTCTCAATAATTGTTTTTATAGCATCCTAAGAATATAATCTATTTTTAGTACTATGTATTTATGGATCTTTACTACTAATATTAATTTAGTTTGTCTTTCTCAGACAGCCCAATTCTAATGGGACTTATTCTGAGCGCAAGTTGGAGATTTAACTAGAACATGTCTAAGATAAATTTAAACTACCTGTATATTCTATGTCGATAGGATATATGTCTTGCTCACACGTATTTCGATATCGACCACTATTTTGTAATTTTTGTCTTGGTATAATTTAGAGCTTTGGCCATGTGTTTTTAATTGATTTCATAGTTAGTAGCTTATTTTACAACTTGTGTAATAGCGAGTCTGTATCTGACAAGATTCAAAATAGGATATAAGTTAAGAATGTTTGTTATTATGTTATATGGTTAATACTCAGCTGGCTTACTGATTAACTATTGTTGTTGCATATTGAATACATAATATTTTTATAATAATAAATTCGTGTATTATCTCTATTCTTTGGGGAACCCTCCCCATGACAGGAAGTTATATATTACTTTAACTGCCCCTGTGCCTTTCCTTATGGTTTATTTCTAAGTGTTAGTACCTTTATTCAATGTACATTGAAAAGGAGTGTTTTAAAACAAACACACAACACATTCAGGTTTGATTAAAATAAAATTAATACTTTTAATGGTGATGAACGTAATGAAATGAGGTGGGCCTACCAGATTATTTAACAAACACACTATAAAATAATCTTGTATCACACTCATAACCTTAACATCTATAATTTAGTCGCTCAACTTACTTGCTAGAAGAGGAAAAGATGTCAATTCCTGCTGGCTCCAGTTTAATTAGACTATTTGACAACAAGAGCTTCACCCCAATTACGAGTAAACTTCCACTCTAAGTAATGTTGGCTAACTCCATTAACATAAATATGTATAATGTTGTCTACAGTTACAACGTTTAGTCACGTGCATGTTCATATGGAAACAAAATTATATGCTTATTGCTTTGTGTAGTTAAATAAGCTAGAGTTGGTTGCAATGGCTAAGATAATGTCAACTAAATTAAAATTTATTTTATGTGCAATTACATGACATAATAATAAACTTTCCGTTGAAAAATCAAGCTACCCACAGTATAACTGTCTAAGTCATTACACTTTATCAATATTGGTAATCAGGCCGGGGTTCTCGTCCTGACGAAATTCACTGCCATGAGTCTAACAGCTTACCACAATAGGTATCGCGTGTACCAACTGAAGTTGTCACGCAAGTAACAAACTTGAAAAAGTGGTTACCGCAAAAGTTAATAACATGAAGGCCTCCATGCTTTTTAAGTCCATAATAAGCATAGTTCAAAGACCTAAACCCTTAATTTAGCCAAGAAAGATCAGATTATCAGTAGAATGAAAAGTCATGCCTCAGGACGGAAGCGGAAATGACGCCATAGTTTCCCTCACCCCTTTCCCTTCCCGCACCGTTGGCTCGCGTGTTCCCCCCTTCCCTCGCCGTAGTCTCGCGTGTTCTCCCCTTCCCGCGGCGTGGATTCGCGGGTGTGGGAGAAGAAGGCGGGTCATTAGAGAAAGGCTGGTATTATTGGTTGAGATAAAGAATCTTGTTATAAGGGGGGTTAAGATTTCCCACGAACCAAAAAGGGTTAACCTTTAATCCTAGTGTTATGATTCAGGCTTCTCTAAACTCGAGTTGAGAAAAAGGTCCTTCTTTCCGGTGGTGACAAATGAAGAATGTTTTCCTGGCAGCTTAGCCCCCCTTGTTCTTTCCCTACTCTGTGTGTGACAAGTGAAAAATGTTTTCCTGTGAATTAGTTGGGTCGGCTCTGCTCCCCTAACCGAGAGAGTGCTTTAACTCGGGAAGTTAACATCTGTTTCGGTAACATCTGCGTCTCAGAGGTCTGTGAGAATTTTACAAGAGGGGGACTTCTCACGCAGTAAAGAGGGAGGAGTCAAGTGAGTTCAAACCCTTTTTTCGCGCCGCCTCCTGGAGAGGGGGAGTAGTTTATTTCTATATATTGAGTTACCCCTTTAAGTAGAATCCATTATCTTTTAAATCTTTATATTCTAAACAACATCATCAAGAATGTCTAGTGAATATTCAGCAGCGCTTTTGTCAGCAATCGGTTCGAGTGAGATAGTGTCAAGGAAGCTGACAGATTTAGAGATAGGTCATGGTTATTATATCACTAATATAAAAGGGGTGACGACGAGATACGGACGCAGAGTCCTCGCCTTGTTGGAGAACAAATATAACGTGTGGTTACCGGCTCGATTTTCCCTGCTTACCGACGCCCAGCTGAAGGAGCTCTCCAAAGCCGACCTACTCCTGGTCTACCAGGGTATTTCCAAAAACAGCAAGACGGCACTGATAAACTTCGAAGGTATGTTTATTACATGCATTTCTAGGATTAATCTAATCAATCGAAATATGTTTTTTTCAGTTAGGATGTACAGAGTATGAGGTTTTTCAACTCTCCCTCTACGCAAATGTGGGTTCTTTTCCTCTAATTTCTGTGATTTTACAAATAATAACACATATTTTCTCAAAAAACCCTTCCTTCAGGTTATCTTGTGAATGTCAGACCTCCACAGTGGTTCAGATTCCACGTTAAACTGTGGATCCTTCATTTCATCTCACCATTAATCGAAATATGTATTTTTCCAACTCTACGCAAATGTGGTTCTTTTCTCTAATTTCTGTGATTTTTACAAATAATAACGCATATTTTCTCAAAAAACCCTTCCCTTTAGTTATCTTGCGAATGTCAGACCTCCACCGTGGTTCGGATTCCACGTTAACTGTGGATCTTTCTTTTCATCTCGCCAGTAATCGAAAGATTATTTTTTTTCCAACTCTACGCAAATGTGGGTTCTTTCCCTCTAATTTCTATGATTTTACAAATAATAACGCATATTTTCTCGAAAAAACCCTTCCTTCAGGTTATCTTGTGAATGTCAGACCACCACCGTGGTTCAGATTCCACGTTAAACTGTGGATCTTTCTTTTCATCTCACCATTACACATTAGCGTATAAACCGAACGGGTGGTAAGATAATACATAATAGTCTACGCTTCCTCATTGATTCGTTCAAATCTCAGTCATGCTGAATGATGGCGCTAAAACATTATCAATGTTAGCTTTAAATAACCCATATGATAATAACAATAATAGTAAATGCAAGTATTCAATTGTTATATGACGAACCAGGACAAAACTTGAGATCGCCTTTAAGCTTAGATAATGTAAACAGTCAAGCTATACAAGTAGTAGGAATAGAGTTTCACAGGCGTTGCTGTATTTTATTGATGCAAGTAGAAAACCAAATTTGAAAGATTTCCTTAAAAGTTTTTAACATTAAGTTGTGCTAAAGTGTTATATATAAATCACGTACGGTAGAGAGTTAAGTTCTAATGTATAATCCTCTAACAAACTTTACTTCGAACCCCAATCTTACTGTCTACCTCAGGACAATCGAATGTATTTTCGAGTCATACATTTAATATGATTTTAGTTAATCTAATTAGAGGTATTCAGTTCCTAGCATCACGTCTTACTACCCGTTCGAGTTATACGCTAATATTTTTAGATATAAGAAAAGGGCTATATTTATAAGAAGTGTACTCGCTTTTGCATGAAGTAGAATCGTAAACCTTTTTTGAGAAAATCGCCCTCAGTACACGCGTCCTAGATTCGAACCTTGATCCTTCTCACTCTTACTCTACGTAAATGCAGGCTCACTTCCTCTACACAAACGATCCAGGTTCGAGCCTTGCTTTAACCCCCCCCCCAACATTATTTGGAAAAAACTTTTTTTCTTTACAAGCTTTCAATCTCAGTCATGATGAATGAAGAGAAGGAGGTTTTTTTTACTCTACGTAAAAGCAGGCTCACTTCCTCTACACAAACGATCCAGGTTCGAGCCTTGCTTTAACCTCTCAACATTATTTGGAAAACTTTTTTTCTTTACAAGGTTTGAATCTCGCACTATCAATGTTAGCATTAAAAAAGTATTTTCGAGTCATACATTTAATATGATTTTAGTTAATCTAATTAGAGGTATTCAGTTCCTAGCATCACGTCTTACTACCCGTTCGAGTTATACGCTAATATTTTTAGATATAAGAAAAGGGTTATATTTTTAAGAAGTGTACTCGCTTTTGCATGAAGTAGAATCGTAAACCTTTTTTTGAGAAAATCGCCCTCAGTACAAGCGACCTAGATTCGAACCTTGATCCTTCTCACTCTTACTCTACGTAAATGCAGGCTCAGTTCCTCTGCACAGACGATTCAGACCTTTAAATGTGTATACATCTCGAATTAAACACACATTAGCTTCAATGTTTGTATATCATGGCTTCATGAACGGCTAACTAGACGTCCCTGTTTGTTTTTATAGCTGTCTCAGAGCCGCTCGAAGAGATCATAGAGCAAGTTGACCCGAAATGATGAAGATAATACTGAGGGGGGAGTAGGGCCTTTTTAGAGCATAGTGCACCCGAACATGACAGAACCACCGACAAAACGTTTGCGTTTATCACCCCCTATCATTGTATCTCGGCAAACTAATGGGAATAGGGTGTATACTCTCGCAGATCTAGACGCTAATGAACAACTTTTAATTAGATACTTGAAACATGACGTTGCTCTTCGTGAAGGGAAGTTGTATAATGCTTACATTGAGCATATACCTGGTCGAATTAAGACCTCGAGTCTACTGATATCAGACCATGACAATATAGACGTACAGATCCAAAGACTTTTGACCTTATCACGAAACTTAGGTACGGGATTTACTAAGTTTAGGCTTTACCTGGAGCCACTAGGACTATCTATTAAACTTATTGAACAAGCATACGCTCGGCGTATAAAGACATACTCAATCAGTAACGAGAAACCCTACAAGGATGTCGTACAGTTTCTCGTTGCGTGCGGGGATATTTATGTAAAAACTGTAGAAAAAGAATCAAACGCGAACGGCCCGATAAAGGTAAATTGTAGCCTCATTTGCGAGTTTAAGCATCCTACTGATGATAGAATTGAAAAGGGTTATTTCAATTCTTCCCTATACAATATATTTAACACGCTAAACTTAGAAGAGAAATATGAGAATAACGTGGTCTTCCCACTCCTTGCTCAGATTGAGGGCTTTGTTTCTAGAGACTCAGGGTGGATGTACAACGGTACGTTGGAAATGAGAGTAAATTTCTCGAAAAACTCGGCTTTCTCGATCGGTGCCCACGTTCAAATCCCTGAAACTATAGCCGTACGTAGAGCGCTGATAAATGTTCAAGCTGAAGAAGGACTTTGCTTCCCAGTATCCGTATTGGTGTGCCTCTTTGAGCCGACAGGGAGAGCTCAGCGTTTATCGTCTTATCCTAATTTTCGTGACGCGTTGAATCTAGATGGGATCCCGCTTCCGTTCGAAATGAGATATATTGAACGCTTCGAAAGGCTTAACGATATATCTGTTAATGTGTACACTGCAAAACGCGAAGGTAGTGATTCTTATGTGGACACTGCAGACAACTCTAAAAATATAGTGATCGTTCCCGTGCATGTCAGCGCTAAAGAGTGTGCTAGACATGTTCATTTATTAATGATAAAAGTACATGGGACGGAAAATTATCATTTCAGCGCAATCAAAAATCTGTCACGATTAATAAACCCTCAACTAGCGCCCTTGTCTGACACAAGACGTAGGTATTTTTGTGACCGTTGTTTGAGCTCTTTTCCGACCGAAAATAAACTTGTAAAACATAAAGAAACGTGTAAAAAATTTGGAGCGGTAAGGAGTACATTCCCTCAAGGGGAAAATAAATTCCTGGCGTTCTCACAGTATAAACAACAGGAGAAAACAGGATTTATCGTGTACGCTGACTTGGAGAGTTTACTCGTGCCTATAGAAACGTGTGATCCTGACACGAAATTTTCTTATACTGAGAATGTACAGAGTCATGTAGCGTATTCTGTAGGCATGTACACTAAATGCATTTTTGATGATAATCTCTCGGAGTATCGTCACTTCACGGGAAAAGATTGTACAGACCAATTTGTTGAAGCTCTCGTAGATACGGCAAAGCGCGTACTAGATTATTATAGTACTGTAGTTCCAATGACGCCGCTAACACCTGCTCAAAGAGATGCTCACAATACGGCCACTCATTGTCATATTTGTGAAAAACCCTACGCGAATGATGATATCCGCGTTATGGATCATTGTCACTTGACAGGACTTTACCGTGGTAGCAGTCATGCAGGGTGTAATATTAATTACAAGAACCCTAGTCATCTGAGCGTGGTTATTCATAACGCACGTTGCTACGATAATTTTTTCCTTCTCGAATCACTTGTTGAACGTAGAGAAACTGATCCGTTCACAGGGGAGAGCGTTCTTGTCAATCCAGGGAAAGTTAAGGTTATTGGCGAGACAATGGGAAGATTCAAAGTAATCATGAAGTATATTCGGCACGGGTTTCGAGGGATCGCAATTAAAATTATAGATAGTTTCAGCTTTCTGTGTACCTCCCTAGAGAAATGCGTATCTTACCTCGAACCTGAGCAGCTTAAAATCACTCGTAAGTGTCATCCTGATGATGAACGTTTCAAACTAGTTGCTCGTAAAGGGTGTTCTCCTATGACTATATAGATTCATTTGAGCGGCTGAACGAGACTCAGTTACCGAGCAAAGATAAATTTTATAACGCGCTCACGGATAGTCATATCTCTCAGGAAGACTATGATCACGCCTGTGAGGTTTGGCGGCTATTCGAATGTAAGAATCTTTGGGATTACTCGAACCTCTACCTTCATACCGACGTAACACTACTGGCCGACGTCTTTGAGAACTTTCGTGATCTTTGTATGAAGATGTATAGGCTCGATCCCGGATGGTCTCTTACGGCCCCCAGTCTAGCGTACCAGGCTCTATTGAGAATAACCCAGGTACGGCTCGAATTAATAGATGACGTAGATATACATCAATTCATTGAGGGAGCTATTCGAGGAGGGATATGTTTCGTAGCTAATCGTCATTCTGTAGCTAATAATCGTTATATGAGTTCATTTGACCGTTCCAAACCAGAGTCTTACCTCGTTATCTAGACGTGAATGGACTCTATTCATTTAGCATGTTGAGCTCATTACCCTATGGAGGGTTCAGATGGCTTGAAGATGATGAAATTGAACGTTTGGACGTGCTAAACGTGGAGGACGATGCGGATACGGGCTATATCTTGCAGGTAGATCTTGAATATCCACAAGATGTACATGACGCTCATTCTGACTTGCCGTTCTGTCCTGAGAAAGGGATTCCACCCGTAGGGAAACACGAGAAATTGTTAACGACTCTAGCTGATAAGACTAGGTACGTCATTCACTATCGTCATCTAAAGTTATGTTTAGTGAATGGGTTGAAACTGACGAGAGTCCACCGTGTTCTCAGTTTCAAACAATCTCCGTGGATGGCCCCGTATATCAAGTTGAACGCGGAAATGAGTAAAGCGAGCAATCAGTTTGAAAACATGTTTTTCAAATTGATGAACAACGCCGCATTCGGCCGTCTTATAACTAACAAGAGGCCTACCGTACGGTAAAAATAACTACCAGGTGGGAAGGTAAATTAGGAGCGGGTAACCTTATAGCCAGTCCAAACTTTAAAAACCGTATGATTGTATCAGAAAACCTGGTCATCATTGAGATGGAACCGCAGGAGATTTACTATGATATGCCAATTTAGGCGGGATTCGCCATTTTGGAAATCTCTAAAGTAGTCATGTATGGTCTACATAACCAGGTCATGGTTCCTGCCTTCCCACCAGGTACGTTAAAACTCCAATACACTGACACAGACTCGCTCCTCTACTATATGACAGTCGAGGACGCCTACCGACGACTTATCCCGTTAGCTAATGAGTATCTGGACACTTCCACTTACGGACAAGACAATGTTTACGGCATGCCTGCAGTAAATAAAGGGGTGCTCGGTAAACTAAAAGACGAGACTCGAGGTCATATCATCACTGAGTTCATAGTTTACGCCCTAAACTCTATTCATTTGCAGTGCAAGGGGGTGGTGAGATGCTTAAGGCTAAAGGTGTCAAGAGTAGCGCGTTAAGAACGCTCTCTTTAGAGGACTATCGTAATTGTTTAATTAATGAAACGGTAGTCATGAGAGAAGCTCGTTCAATAAGAGCTGTAGGATTCAAACTTTACACGCAAAAATTTAATCGGGTTGCACTATGCTCTATCGATGATAAACGATACGTGTTACCTGGATCGGTCAGAACTCTACCTTGGGGTCATTACTCAATAGGGGATCAACCAACTACCTCCTTCCAAGAGACGATGATTGAAGCTGGACCATCATGTGCGTATGTTAGTGAGTGATCTACAAGCGAACAGGCATCTACTAACCCTCACGTCAATGTTAGTGCTCTTTTTAAAAAAAGACTTGAGAAAAATAAACTAATTTAGCACATATCTGTTTAAAAAGAGTTTTCTGTAGGTATAGTCATTAGAAAAAAAAATGTTAGTGCTTTAAAAAATATGCTAATTTAGTATGTTACTAGAAAAAATGTTAGTGCCTTAAAAAGACTTGAGAAAAAAAAATGCTAATTTAGTATGCATCTGTTTAAATAGAGTTTTCAGTGTACGTATGTTTTGATTAATGCCGCTAGAAAAAGACTTGAGAAAAAAAGCAGGCGTATGTTTTGATTAATGTCACTAAAAAAACACAAATGTTAGTGCTTTAAAAAGACTTGAGAAAAGTATTCTTGTTCTGTAACTTGACTGAAGAAAAAATATACTAACTTAGCGTGTGTATCTGTTTAAAAAAATGTTTATCATTATATTCATTAAATAGAGTTTTCTGTGTATATATGTTTTGATTAATACAAAAGTGAATAATTAATGTCACTATACCTTTATCATTAGAAAAAAATGTTAGTGCTTTAAAAAGACTTGAGAAAAAAAATATTCATGTTCCGTAACTTGACTGAAGAAAAAAATATACTAATTTAGTATGTATCTGTTTAAAAAAATGTTTATCATTATATTCATTAAATAGAGTTTTCTGTGTGTGTATTGTTTTTTTACCTGACCTCTCCAGGATTACAACTCGGACCTCCCAGAGTACATAAGGTAACAGTTAGGATTAGAAGCTAGGTCTCTCTGAGTACAGACTGGTACAATAACCGGCCTCAGTCAGGGTTACAACCTGTCCTCCCCGGATTACAACTCGGACCTCTCAGAGACCAATCTGGTACAATAAAAGTCGCTCAGTGTACAGGATGCTACAATAACCAGCTACAGTCAGGGTTACAAAAACTTGACTGAAGGAAAAAATATACTAATTTGGGATGTATCTGTTTAAAAAACTATGCTAATAAAAACTGATTTTTGCTGCTATGTATGTTTCATTCGGAGCAAGAAAATATCATTTTAGATATGTATTTTTTCCAGCCTATTCAAGGGAAGGAGGGCTATACCCGTCATCTCCTACTCTGAGAGAGGGAAGGAGAGGGAGAGACAGAGAGATAGAAAGAGGGAGAAAGAGAGAGAGAGAGACAGAGAGATAGAAAAGATCATTTAGATATGTTTTTTTCCAGCCTAGTCGAGGAGAGGAGGCTATACCCGCCACCTCCTACTCCGAGAGAGAGAGAGAGTGAGAGAGAGAGAGGGGCAGAGGGGGAGGTGGAGAGAGATAGAAAGAGGGAAGGTGAGGAAGAGAGAGACAGAGAAAGAGGAGAGAAAGAGAGAGAGAGACATTTCTCTCCCCTCCTCTATACATATGGTAAAAGTAGTTTACGTAGCTGTTTAAAATTGAAGGTCTAATTTTCATGGAAATAGCTTTATCTGATGGCTAGAAAAGTTTCTAAAAGGGAAGGAGGGCTATACCCGTCATCTCCTACTCTGAGAGAGGAGGAGAGGGAGAGACAGAGAGATAGAAAGAGGGGAGAAGAGAGAGAGAGAGAGAGAGAGATAGAAAAGATCATTTTAGATATGTATTTTTCCAGCCTAGTCGAGGGAAGGAGGGCTATACCCGCCACCTCCTACTCTGAGAGAAGAGAGAGAGAGAGGAGAGAAAGAGAGAGACATTTCTCTCCCCTCCTCTATACAAAATTAAAAGTAGTTTACGTAGCTGTTTAAAATTGAAGGTCTAATTTTCATGGAAATAGCTTTATCTGATGGCTAGAAAAGTTTCTAAAGGGAAGGAGGGCTATACCCGTCATCTCCTACTCTGAGAGAGAGGAGGAGAGGGAGAGACAGAGAGATAGAAAGAGGGGAGAAGAGAGAGAGAGAGAGAGAGAATAGAAAAGATCATTTTAGATATGTATTTTTCCAGCCTAGTCGAGGGAAGGAGGGCTATACCCGCCACCTCCTACTCTGAGAGAAGAGAGAGAGAGGAGAGAAAGAGAGAGACATTTCTCTCCCCTCCTTTATACACATGTTAAAAGTAGTTTACGTAGCTGTTTAAAATTGAAGGTCTAATTTTCATGGAAATAGCTTTATCTGATGGCTAGAAAAGTTTCTAAAGGGAGGAGGGCTATACCCGTCATCTCCTACTCTGAGAGAAGGAGGAGGAGAGACGAGAGATAGAAGAGGAGAAGAGGAGAGAGAGAGAGATAGAAAAGATCATTTTAGATATGTATTTTTCCAGCCTAGTCGAGGGAAGGAGGGCTATACCCGCCACCTCCTACTCTGAAGAGAGAGAGAGAGAGAGAGAGGAGCTGAGGAATTGCCCAATTATATTTAACTAGATGTACTGCGACCAATGGACTCAGCTACGATCGAAGCTACACTGGTCAACATGTGTGTAAAAAGTGGTCTACAGACAGGTAAGTGACTTGTCATGCAAAAGCAGTATCGATCACGTGGTCGTTAGAACCTGAGTCTCTCAGAGTACAGTACGAGGTAGCTAGTTACAGACTGGTGCAATAACCAGCCACAGTCAGGGTTACAACCCTGGACCTCTCAGAAAAAACGGTCTGGTATAATAACCTGGATCTCTCAGAGTACAGTCTGATACAATAATCTGGACCTCTCGGAGAACAGTCTTGTACAATAACCCGGACCTCTCAGAGTACAGTCTGGTACAATAACCCGGACCTCCCAGAGTACAGTCTGGTACAATAATCTGGACCTCCAGAGTACAGTCTGGTACAATAATCTGAACCTCCCAGAGTACAGTCTGGTACAATAACCCAGGCCTCCCCGAGTACAGTCTGATACAATAATCTGGACCTCTCGGAGAACAGTCTGGTACAATAACCCAGACCTCTCAGAGTACAGTCTGGTACAATAACCCAGGCCTCCCAGAGTACAGTCTGGTACAATAATCTGGACCTCTCAGAGTACAGTCTGGTACAATAACCCGGACCTCTCAGAGTACAGTCTGGTACAATAATCCGGGCCTCCCAGAGTACAGTCTGGTACAATAACCTGAACCTCTCAGAGTACAGTCTGGTACAATAACCCAGGCCTCCCATAGGTACATAGCTCTAGAGTACACAAATAACCCGACCTCTCAAGAGTACAGTCCGCTACAATAATCTGGACCTCTCAGAGAATGACCTGGGATTAGAACCTGCTCCTCTCGGAGTACAGTTTGGTACAATAACCTAGACCTCTCAGAGAATGGTCAGGATTAGAAGCTGAGCCTCTCAGAGCACAGTTTGCGGCAATATCAGTCGAGATTACAACCTGGCTTTCTCAGAGGGGGTCTGATACACTAACAGTCGGGGTTAGAACCCAGGCCTTGGAAAAGAGAGCACCAATGATGGTACATAACCTTTTAGCCTATTTAAATGGGATCACCTTAAATAATAAAGTCATGGGTACACTCGCATCCTTACCCTGTAAAGAAAACAAAAATGTTAATCGTTAATTCTTTTTATTTTAAAAAAGAGCTCGTTACATTTCTAAGAAAAGAATAATCGTTAAAAAGTCTGTCTAAAAAGTTTAAAACATTGCAAGTAACTGTGAAAAAGTTTTTTTTTAAAGTGTTCACTCAACCCGTCTTGCAGCTTCTTTACCGCAGGCTCCTCGTTCGTTTCCTCAGTAGTTTTACTCTTCTTTCCACGTGAACGTTTAGAAGCGTCAGTAGTTTTCTTCCTCCGTTTGACCGTGTCAACCTCGTCTTGACTGCAGAAGCATGATAACTTATTGAAATCAATGCACTCTTTATACTCGTTTATCAAGACTATCATATGAAGCAAAGCTGGAATAACCGAACTCGTATCGTTCCGCATCGCACTCTTGGTCAGATCGCAAAAGTTTTGTCCGATCAAACTTAATATTCTTAAACCATTCGCTGAGCACTCAGACATTTTTTAAGCTTTGTACTTGTCGCTATCGGCGTTGTTGATACTCTGTAGCTGACTCAACTCTCCAGGTCCTTTAATATAGATTGATGTGTACTGAACTTTCCACCTCCCCTCCGCCAGTTTTGCGCAATGTTGCCTCATTTATGATGTCATTTTGCTAACGTCACTGCTTGAAGGGTTATAGCGGACAACTCTATCGTGTATGATTAGACAAAACGCCTTGGTATTTACCGGGATATTTTCCTCCGTCTCGAACGTTATACGACACGTCACCATACCGTCCTTGAGAGTATCTTCCTGTCGGCTGGCATCGAACATGACAATGGGTGCATGAGACTTGAAATGGGAAGGATCAAGTAAAGGTAAAGAGGCGCTCGTTCCGTAGTACGAAGTCTGGAAATTAGCATAGTCTTCGTATAATTTCGAGAAGGAATCCTGTCTAAAGTTCAAGTTCATATCCTCATAAGGGTACATGTTAGAATTTAGATAGAGTTTAGCATTACGTAAATTGCAATGATCAAAAATACTTCTATCTGCAACCGTCGTATTGTTCCGTCCGGTCTGAAGCGCGAAAACAACGTAACGAGGTTTTTCCAGCAAAGTTGACGTTTTCACGGTCCAATCATGTTGATTAGAGGTGGGCACGTTAGGGTACTCGTACAATTCCCAAGTACGGAAAGGTAGCTCGATGATCCTCCCGCTCTTGATGAAATTAAGCAGGTTGAGAGATTGATATCGTCAGTCTTTATATGCGGTACAAGCCAAGATATTTTACTTAACTCGATCCTAGAGGGCATCTCTGCAGCAGGAGGTGGGGCTCTTTGTAAAGCGTTGTTGTCACCGGTCGAACGAACTAGCACCAGCTCTTGTTTCGCATTGATCAGTATTCGAGAATAATCTTCGACGAATCCTAGTATGAGACGTAAAGGGATGCATACGTCAAAGATGCCTGTTTCAGCGTGTACGTGAACTCCTTCAAACCTCCAACCAGCGTTTGAAAGATGAGTCTGCCAACCATTCCTTATAGATAGATAGTTTTTAAGCTGAGTCGAAATACCCACATCTCTCGATTGATCAATCTCTACGCCGTTGATCTCATAGGCGATTCTTGAGAATAGATGCAGTATTCCGTTATTAACAATCCTCGAAGTACTTCCAGGTTCTCCCGTATTCAAAAGTAGTCGTCCTTTGATATGCAGCAGAGAGCGGTGCGGTAGTGTGCATAACCCTTCTTGTTGGATAGATATCCTAAGCTCGTTCCCGTTAGCTAATGGACCGGAATATACGAGGCTAGGAATGATACTGGAAACTGCTCAAGGCCGTATCGAAAGCGGCAGACTCCCCAATGTTCAGAATATCCGCGGTGTCATCCATTATTTTCGTAACGAGTAACCTAGACGCCTTAAATAGAGTTTATTGGCAGTTGTTAACACTTTCACTGTCCTTCTCTCAATGTTTCGAGGAAGACTTCGCCGTCTTGTTTTATCTAGTACGAGTCCCATCCCCAGCGACTCGTTTCAGATGCAGACGTAGTGATATCGTCTCGTCCCTAAAGTTGATGATATCACCTCGTTCGTCAACAAGTCGTACCGCGATAGACTCTATTACTCGCTTCGTTACCGGAAAGTAAATGATATTGTTAGGCGCTTCCACTATCTTATAGCCTGGCGGGACGGTCATGCTGAACTCGTGCAAGGTATGACTCGGTTCTCCGTTGACGTAAGCTCCGCTAGCGAGACTGCATTCTATGCGGATCACATTCACATGAAGAATATTCACTGTATTGGTAGATATGTGCGTCTTCCCTGCAGGAAGTATGACCGAGTCGAACCCTAGCAAGGATGCAAACGTGCCAGGTCGGGTAAAGTCGATAGGTTTATTGCAAGTGATATAGCTCTTTAAAGTGCTAGGGTCACCGATAATCGAGAGCTTTACGTTACTCGGGACTTCCCTTCGCAAGAATCGATCCAACGCCTCAAGTTCATAGGTACCTGGAGGCACTGTATACTCTTTACCGTCGCAATAAAATTTATTATTACGCTCGTCAATGTTCGGTATGGAATTGAACGTGGCCAGATTGATCAGTCCGATGAACCATTCTTCTTCACGATTCTCTTCTCCGAGCAGGATATGAGGGAAGTAGTTCTCTGTCAGATTCGAACTCTGACCTGTCAGTGTAAGCGTCATAGACATATTTACTAAGTTCGAACGTCAGCGCGAGTATTTAAGGAAGGCTAAACAAAGATGACCGCATAAAACGGTACCGTACTCTTGATACCGAGTATGATTATAGGTGATGGGTATTCCTCCGAGATAACGAACAAGTTCGAGCGGCGGCCTTAGATCACCGAAACTATCGAAATAATCGGCCCGTCCACCGTTTTTCTTATACGCCACCCAATGCGTACCCTTACCGTTATCATCATCAAGATTGATGATGGCGTTCTCTATCTTCCAAGGAGTACCGCTAGGTAAAGCATCTCTCGCAAATACTCCTCTAAAGAAAGGGATTTTTAACTCGGCGGCGTACTTGCGCAGATCCGTTTCAGTAAGGGCACGTTTAGGTAGTCATTTTATTTTCGGGTAAGGTCGTAGATACATGCCTTTCCCCATAGCGATAGCTTCGAGCGTACGATTATGTCTCTGAGCCTCATTCAATTGTTTCGTATTCGCCTTAGCACTTTGTACCGCCTTCGTGATTCCTGCAGCTCCTCCAGCGACGGCTCCAAGCGCTGCGATCAAAGGTAGTATAGGCAGAATTCCGCCCTTCTTCTTACGACGTCTAGTAGTAGTAGTAGTAGTAGTAGGACGCCGTTGACGACGTTGAGTCTTCTTCTTCTTCTTTAGACCTGAACCCATCTTTTCCACGATTTCTCGATAAGTTCACGATCTGCAGTATGACGTCCTGCAAGATCTTTCAGCTTGGAGTATGCGATATCGTGTTCTTTACAGTGTCGATCTAACTCGTTTATTCCAGGATCACCCCGTTTCAACCGTTTTTCCAACTTTGTCCCCGGCCCGCAGTACTGGTATCCAGGTATATGCGCTTCAAACGGTAGATTATTGATTATCTTATCCAACAATCCTCCCCCTCTTCTTCGTCTCATGACACGTACTGATTAGCATTTATATAGGTGTGAGCATTATATAGATGAAGTAGTAGTCAACATGCGGCTCGAGAAACAGACAGATTCTTTAACTGTTCACAACAACGATCACGATGAGGGTGGAGCTTTACCTCAGAGACACGGTACGTTGTTACCCGATACTATCCGCTGCATCATCTGCGGACCTTCGAATTGCGGTAAAACAAACACCATGATCAGTCTGTTGGAGGAACCTAACGGCCTACGCTTCAAGAACGTGTACGTTTACTCTAAATCGTTGTACCAGCTCAAGTATCAACGTTTATCGAAGGTCCTCTCACTCGTTGAAGGTATGGGCTATTTCCCTTATTCCGACAACGCGGAAATTATCCCACCGTCCGAGGCTGAACCCGACTCTGTATTCATTTTCGACGACGTCGCTTGCGATAAACAGTTTAATATACAGGCTTATTTCAGTATGGGTAGACATATGGCCATAGACTGTTTCTATCTCTGTCAGACGTACTCGCGCATCCCGAAACAGATGTTGAGAGATAACGCTAATCTTCTCATCCTATTCAGGATGGACGATACGAATCTGAGACACGTCTACGACGATCACGTGAACACAGATATGACTTTCCAAAAATTTAAGGAGGTGTGCTCACTGTGTTGGAAAGAAAACAAGTACGATTTTCTGGTGGTGAGCAAAGATCATGAGATCGATAAAGGACGATATCGCTACAGGTTCGATACCTTTATCTTGCACGATTAACAAGAACGTATATTCAATACACGGTAAGACATCATGTCGTCCATATCTAAATTCGGTCATAGCCTCTACAAATATAGATCTCTCATCGAGTCAGAGGGAAATCTAACTCTAAACTCTAAAGGGTATTACGACGCTAGATCGAAAAGGATCGTAACGTCGAGTCGCCCGTCACATCTAAGGATGCCTGTAACAAGTCTTACGTTGATAGGATGGATGCGAGGCATAGTAACGAGCAGATAATCGCTCTCAACACCGCCAAGGACCTCATCAAAGGACAGATGGAATCGTTGATCGAGGATTTGGAGAAGGATCGAATAAAATACGCCAACTATGAGAAGAGCGCTCGTCAAGGGATGGAGGAGGTGCGGAAACTGGCTCAAGAGCGTCTCGACGAAAATAAAACAACGCTTGACGCTTTAAGTTCAAAGTTGCTAAGCCTAGAGGAAACTTTCGAGATACAACGAACCATTTACAACGATTTTATAGTCGGAGGTGTACTACGCTTAAGAGGACCGGGTGACAACAAGCTTTACGATGCCGACGGTGTAGTTTTGCGAAACATAGGTATGCCCTCATTACCTTCAGACGCTGCGTCTAAAGCTTATGTAGACTCTACGGTTAATCGTAGTTTCATCTACATCTACTTGGATTCGAAACCTATGCGGAAGGATGCGAGACATTTCGAATTGACTCTAACAGGTGAACGTGGTTATAAGTTCAAGAGGGCGGGCATCGTTTCAACGATGGTCATGAACTTGAAAGATATTATTTGCTTGTTGAATCTTAAAATTATCGACGATCCACCTTTCGAGGTGCTCAAAGATGACTCTATATCTTTCATGATAGAAAAACGCCCGACAACGTCCCAGATTTTACACGTAGAATTAGGTTTTACTTACGTTTAGATATAATGAACCGTTTCTTCACGGTGAGAGACATTCACACCTTACATCATGACGATGAAGGTCGCAGAGGATATCATAAAAGCTAGTAAGATTATTAAACGAAAGTATAAGCAACTACGTGATGCCCGGTACGAGTCTGAGCACGTCGCGAATGAAACGTTCAAACCTATCACGGATCCTCTAAACAGGATGGTGAAGGCACTCGCGGAACCTGAGGAGACGGAAGCCTTTCCTGAGACATTGGAAAACAACCATCTATTGGACACTTATCTTTATTCATCTCACGCACATTCCGATAAGACCTACGGAGTCCGTCATGAAGGTGACTCTACCAAGCTCGGAGATAGCCGTATCGTATTCAACGGGAGAGACGGCACAATACTCCTTAACAATAAGACGGTACCGTATACTCGAGGGCTATTAGAATTACTTTTCAGAAGAGCACCTGTCCATTATACTAAGGACGATCTGAAAGTATACAAGTCTATGCTTGAAGAAACGAACGCGCATCGGTTGAGAAACGAACCATACGCTCGTATCAAGATGCGAGCCGGATCAAAGTATTCGTTAATCATCAAACCTATGTTTGAGGAGGAGCTTGAGGGTGAGGGTTTATACAAGATGGAGACAGGAAGAGGGGTCGATTATACCTATTGGGACGATCCTAATGAATTGGTCGATCGATTACGACTCTTGCGCGCATCTACCGAAGCTGGTCATTCCGCTCACCATAACGAGATCGTTTCTATCATTGAGGAATTACGCGAGGCGGGAATCATCGTATAAAGACGTACATCTCTTCTGTACTTTATCACAATCATGTGTGGCGTCAAGTGGGAGATTGCACGTGAACTTCATCGTCCGGCAAGACGACGATTTCCTCGAAGACACGTTAGCATACGAGGCTTGAACGAGCTCCTTCAGGCCGATCTGGTGGAGATGATACCCTACTCTGGATCGAATAAGGGCTTCAAGTACCTTCTCACCGTCATCGACGTGTATTCCAAGAGGGCTTCGGCCGCACCCGTCAAGACTAAGATGGGTAAGAACGTCAGCGCCGCAATGGCTCTCCTCCTCAACAAGGTGGGTTTACCTCGCGTACGTCATCTCCAAACGGATAATGGTACAGAGTTTTACAACCCAGAATTCAAAACGCTCATGAAGAGAAAGAGAATCAATCCTTATTCTACATACAGCAACGTCAAGGCTAGCGTCGTGGAACGATTCAATCGTACTCTCAAGAACATGATGTGGAGGAGGTTCACGGCTAAAGGTTCATATCGATGGATCGATATGATCGATTCCTTACTGGACGAATACAACCGTACAGTACACTCGACCATAAAGATGAGACCTATAGACGTCAAGGACGATAGACTTTTACATACCGTCTATAAACGTTTCAAGATGTTAGATTCCACACCGAACATTTTTAAAGTAGGTGATATAGTTCGTATCAGCAAGTATAAGGACGTTTTTGAAAAGGGTTATACCGCGAACTGGTCGACCGAACTGTTTAAAATACGTAACGTCGCCGTGACTAATCCCAGGACCTTCCTACTCGAAGATATGAAAGGTAATCCTATCACGGGGGTGTTTCTACGGTAAGGAGCTTAGAAAGACTTCGTATCCGGATGTTTACCTCGTAGAGAAGATAATCAGACGTTCTGGAAATAGAGTATACGTCAAATGGTTAGGGTTCGACTCGTCTCACAATTCGTGGATCGAGGCGAAGGATATAGTGTAGAAGGAGGGGAGGGCGCGTTTCCCCTCCTCCATCCCGAGCGTATAAAGTGGGCGTGAGGTGGGGAGACGTATCTCATTCAACATGTTTAGACAGTTGGGTTACCGTCTGGAGGACATGAGCGATATTAAGATTTCGAACGGCGGTTTAGAATACCATATCGCGCGTGCCGACAAAGGTTACAGCGAGTGCTGTGATTCTTCCGTGCACTGGCTCGGATGCCATAATCCGGAATGTGGGAATCGAATCAGTCTGTCGAACGCTGTTCTAGCGCTTGCCCGGTCTACAATCTTAAGGAAGGAGACGACCCGCTAATTCTCCGGGAATCGAGTCGGTCCATCGAACGCAGTTCTACAGCTTCCCACGAGGACGAGCCGGAATCGAGTCAGCCCGGTACTACATCTTGGCCGGAGGAGGAGGAAAACGCTTTGTGCATCGAGTTGGACCGAATCGAGCGTGAGGAACTCGATCGGGTCAAGCACGTCTCTGAACTTGAAAAGTTTCGTACGTACAACGTTCGCCGTCTAGAAGGAGACGAAGAGATCAGTGAGGATGAGGACGAACCGAACCTCATAACGCTAGACTATGTAGGCAAAGTGCATCTGCCTGGTAAAAACTTTGGTGCACGCTACAGGAGCCGCTTTAACGCTTCACAGAGAGGACTGTTATATCTGGGCGAAGGCGAGTACGAACTGTTCAAGTGGTGAAGTGTTCTAACATGTTTAGAGAAAGATATTTTTTTTGTACGCATCAAGTGAAAGACTATGAGGGAAGTATGTATCATAATAAACTGGGTGAAGGCGAGTACGAACTGTTCAAGTGGTGAAGTGTTCTAACATTTTTAGACAAGACTTTAGAGAAAGAAATTTTTTTGTATGTATCATAATAATCTGGGTGAAGGCGAGTACGAACTGTTCAAGTGATGAAGTGTTCTAACATGTTTAGACAAGACTTTAGAGAAAGATATTTTTTTGTATGCATCAAGTGAAAGACTATGAGGGAAAGAGAATTTATATGTATGTATCATCATAATCTTAAGAATATACTCGCTAAATAAAAAAGTTGTACTATTTATTTAAGTCCTTGATCATAGAAATAAAAGCTAAGGGGCTATGTATGTTTCATTCGGAGCAAGAAAATATCATTTTAGATATGTATTTTTTTCCAGGCCGTTCGAGGGAAGGAGGGCTATACCCGTCATCTCCTACTCTGAGAGAGAGGGAGAGACAGAGAGGTAGAAAGAGGGGAGAAGAGAAGGAGAGAGAGACAGAGATAGAAAAGGTCATTTTAGATATGTATTTTTTTCAGCATAGTCTAAAAAACTGTTCGAAGGAAAGAGAGAGAGAGTGAGAGACAGAGAGATAGAAAGAGGGGAGGAGAGAAAGAGAGAGAGATAGAAAGAGGGGAGAAAGAGAGAGAGAGAGATAGAAAGAGGAGAGAAAGAGAGAGACATTTCTCCACCGTCTCTACGCAGCCGCGAATCCACGCCGCGGGAAGGGGAGAACACGCGAGACTACGGTGAGGGAAGGGGGGAACACGCGAGCCAACGGTGCGGGAAGGGAAAGGGGTGAGGGAAACTATGGCGTCACTTCCGCTTCCGTCCTGAGGCATGACTTTTCATTCTACTATTATCCAAGACTATTCATAAGCGAGGATGTCAAAATTTCACTCCAGAAAATGAAAACTGTGAAATCATAAAGTTTTGATGACATCCACAACGGATTCCTGATTAAGAGTGTCCCACGTGTTAGGCAATAGCTGGATAAATTCTTTATTAACACCATGCAAAGTGGCCGCATTAATAAAGAACTCAAGGAAGAAAAACTAGTTTCAATTCCCAAACCAGGATGATTAAGAAAAAAGCCCAAAAATTACCATCCCATAGCACTTCTAAGTACTTGCTATAAACTGCTGTAGAGAATGATTCCAAACAAAATCAGCAATAAAATTATGGAATACGTTCTGATTGTGCAAGCTGGCTTTAGAACAAGTCAGAACTTAACAGATCTGGTACTTTTAAGTCAAGGCAAGCTTCTAGAAATGCCCGAAATCTTCTGTAGTATTTGTCGATCTAACTGCAACATACGAGAAGGCATTCTCTTTAAGGTTCATCAAAGTCATTTATTGTACGACGCTAGCCCAACTATTATATTGCATGTTGTGTGGCAGATATTTCCATATCATCTTAGGTGAGAAAAATAGCAACCACATAACACTAAAGAACGCCCTGCATCAGGGCTCTGTACTTGCACCCATTCTGTTCAATATGTACAGTGCAGATACCCACGATACTACCCGCAGGAAATTTACCAATGCAGATGAGCGGGCTATAGGAATCATAGTCAAGGCTATATAGTAAACAGAGATTGTTGACAGAAAATCTGTTAACTTTGTGGGAATAGGCTTACCACAAAAATTGGCGACTAACACCTAGACCAAGTAAAACGGAATGCTCATGTTACTATCTGAATAAAAACTCACCAATTATCAACCATGCATCTCTTTCAAGGATTCTCTGTTAGATACAACCCCACTTCTAAGAACTTGAGTGTTTCTCTTGATAGATCTTTGATCTACCAACAGCATTTGGAAAGCTCGTACATATACTTCAAATTTATTTGGAACTACATCTCTTATATGTTCCACTTTAAAAGGCTAGTTTACAGTATAGCAGAACATTGTGCCTTGGTAGCCTCATTAGTAAGCTATATACCCAGCTTAATATAACAACTCTCATCACAACAGGTTGCTTATAGCCTACACCTACCTCCTGGCTTCCAAAACTAAATCACTTACGCCACCCAAGCCTCGAGGCTAAGAGGCTTTAATCCGTGAATATAAAAATATATTGGCTGGCCTCAACCTTCCTATTTACGAATATATTCCAAAAGTTATATCAGTCAGACTTAAATCCAAAGAGTCAAAAATTAAAACTGCTGAAAATAACCTTGATTAGGATTTTGATATCGAGGGGACATGGGGACATGTGTGGCACCAACAAGCTCAACCAGACGTTGACTCAAACATAATCATCTGCACTAACCCAGCAAGTTTCGGTCTGACATTGCACAAAATTAGAAAACCTCCAACAGAATACGCACAAACCTTGGAGTTTGTAGGGACTCTCTTCTAGATCCAATCTGAGGCAGTATGCCAAACCTTCAAATACATAATACAAGAGTGAAATATTACGCCATACCCAGGACTTCTTCGCGATCGACTAGATTGACAAAATAAATATTAATACTCTAAATGATTGTACCTGTATTATTAATGTTTCTGTATTTAATTTTTTTGTTCTGTTTACGTTACTGTTTTTTTTAAAATTGTATATAAATTTTAGCTGTTTTTTTGCTGTATCCCATATATTTCCATACGATGAATAAATAAATGTATGATACTTGCAAGGTTTAGTAGTTAATAACATCAAAACAAATTTATCTGTCTCGTGAGCTGCCCCGCTTCTACAAAACCATCCTGACGTCATGAGGGAAGCACTGGAGTAGTGAAACGACATCATTATTTTAGTCGTAATAATATATTAGCTAACCTATAAGAATACCTGAAATATGATAGGTTGTTTTTCATATGCCATGTAATATTCAATATGGCCCATTTCATGGTGGATCACATAAAAATCATCCATGTTAACCTCTGCGCACAGCAACATCCTGGAAACAAATATCAAATTTACTAACACATTCATCTTAAAAATAGCTAAAGAAATAAACTGACCATCTCTCTAAATTATTATTGGGCATGTAAATCT
This sequence comes from Timema cristinae, assembly GCA_039000515.1. NCBI lineage: Eukaryota > Metazoa > Arthropoda > Insecta > Phasmatodea > Timematidae > Timema > Timema cristinae. The sequence continues at coordinate 58,152 of JBCFYV010000740.1, forward strand.
AGAGAGCTAATTTGGATATTCATTGAAATATCACTTTAAAATATGCATATAAATTAAATGAGGGGACTGAATTTTATCCACTCGGAATTATATCCATTCCGATAGTTTTGTAATAAACTGCTTTTGTTAAAATCCTGAATTTTATCCACTAGAATTATATCCACAAAAACTAGAATTGTATCCACTCGGAATGGTATCCATCCCGATGGTTTTGTAATAAACTGCTTTTGTGAAAATCCTTAATTGTAACCACTGGAATTATATCCACAAAAACTGGAATTGTATCCACTCGGAATGGTATCCATTCCGATAGTTTTGTAATAAACGGCTTTTGTGAAAATCCTGAATTGTATCCACAAATGGCTGACTTGAGGTTTAACAGAATGAACGTTTAACGTAAAGCTTTGTCACACTTCTGGAAGAGGGCAGCAGGATGGAATCTTCTTAACTTTCTACTTGTATACTAGAGTACAACCTTCTCATTAGTGCTTTAATTCTCTTTGCAAGTGGGCTGTAAAAATATTTTCTTAAACATGAAGTATTCATTTGCTTTAAAGATTGCATTGCATACTAGAAAATTAATTTGCAGCCTTATTTAACTTGTAAGATTCTATTTCAGCTCAATACATTTTAAAGTATGTATCGACTTCTATAATTTTACAAGGTAGTAAATTAAAAACGGTACATTAATTTAAATTGTGTATATATGTGACTATTTAATTATTAAATTAATGGGTTTTATCACATAAAAATGTACACATTTATAAATAAGGCTAGGCAATCTAATTATTATTCGCATAGCAAAAACTTTTTGTGCATATTTATATTTTAAAAATAATTGCAAGAGTAAAATAATATTTTACTGAATTCTAATTATTAACAAGTGATTTAAATCCAAACAAAAATCTAAATATTATTATCGAGGTGGGATCGAATATTAACCTGAAAATATTTTGAGACAACAATTTAGATAAAAACAACTGGAAGATGGTTTCCTAACAAAATCAAACACATCGTTTTACATGATGCACTTAATACAATAATAGTGTTTACTTTCAGTTACGTATCATGTGAAATGGTGTGGTGTGGCATCTCATCGCCTCAATCCTTTGGCACGTACTGGTATTACAGTGTTGTCAGATTGACAACTCAGTCTCAAGCAAAACAACACTACACCGACTCGCATGACAGTAGAACCTTTTCAAAATTAGCTTTGTTTTGGTACAGCCTGCGAGTTTGCGAGTTTATGGTTGCGAGTTTGCGTTAACGAGTATTTTCCCATGTTTCAAAATTAGTGTTCCTGGTGACGCCATCCCTTCCCTTCTTCCTCTTGCCCAGATTTTCCCCTCTCCTTGATTTATCCCTATTGTTAATGGCTCTAGATAACGTTATAATTACGTTACAACTTTTTACATTTTGTGAAATAAATAATAAATAAGGTGTAATGAGGTGGACTGGATAGAACAAGCTCAAGATAGGGATAGAGTGTAATGAGGTAGACTGTATAGAACTAGCTAAAGGTTAGGATAAGTGTAATGAGGTGGACTGAATAGAATTAGCTAAAGGTTAGGATAAAGTGTAATGAGGTGAACTGAATAGAACTAGCTATAGATTGGTAAAGGTGGTATACTCTTGTAAGTGAGGCAGTGAACCTCCAAGATATTAATGCCATAAAGTAAATAATACCCCATGTAATATTCTTTGTTGTACAAGTTGACTGTAATAATTTGTATCCTAGAGTATCTTACAGTACAGATACAACATGCCCAGTATCTTGAGTAATGCCACCTGTAATCTTGTGGAGTGTACATGTTAGCAGCCGTACCATGGCAGGTAGTATTTGATACACCTTCAACCTGAGATTTTGCCCAGAACGTGGACGTCATGGGCTCGAGTCCTAGTGAGGTGTAGAAGTCTTCTGCTCTCCGTACCATGTCCTGAACAGTGTAGTTTTTCCCTGCTAGAGCAGCGCCTAGGTTGATATCATGCACGACTATATCGGTTAAAGCGTCCCAGCTCTGAGCCCACATGTTACCTGCAATCAAACATAACTATGTAACTTACATAGTGGGTGTGAAAGTTAGTATAAAGTCACTAGCATTACATGCATCCTACAACCATAGCTACCTACTTTTTTATATATATATCTTTAGAACTTACTGGATTGCTTTTGTGGATTACTAACAATTTCTCTTACTCCACATCATTTTTGTATAATTTCCTCAATATTAATCTTTTTTACTTTATTCAATTTGTTTGGATATTTTATTTTTATTTGAGTAATACCAAAATTGCCCCAAGTTGCCCAGGATAGCCTCGCAATACATTGTGTGTTTACCCCATGAATCACTTTGCTTTTCTTCAAACAGATAGGAAAATTATTTTTTATAGCTTCCAAGAACGATTTTAATCAATTAAAAAACTAATTAAAATTTTAACATTCCGGCTTTGAGGTGCACACGTTCTTGCTCAAGGGCTACGATTTTTAAAATGTCCTACGTTAGCTATCGCTCTGTGCTCATCTTCATCTCAGTAATAGTGCTCATCTTCATCTCAGTAATATAGATCAACTGCCATACAATTTTATAAAATTTCAAGTGATCAAAAGCGGGACCATCCAGTTAAATTTGACTATAACTGCATCTTTTAGGCTGTTTCTCAGTTTCTTTAAAGGGTAATCATTCAAATGAAGTCCGGTTGGTTTGAAATAACTCGCACTAATGTATTTGTGGTCTGTCTCAGTGGTGGCGAATATTCTAAACGTCAACCTAGCTGAAGGCCCAATAGAACAATTCTAGGAGACACTTGGTTTGGTTCTCCACTTTACCTGACTTTTAAGGTAGGTAGTGAGTTGTTTACTTGAGGAGGGATATCATCTTGAGGTGCATCCCTCAATAGGATCTGGTTGGATGCCTACTGTTCCTTTTACCTTTGTTCCCATTGTATAGAGTTGTGTGTCTCATCCTACATGAAGGGTGGATTTTGTCAGAGCACGTAATAGTTGAAATTGGTCATGAGTGAGGGAGGTGTTTCCATTGTCAAGCTCACTACCACTTCTAGTTGGAATTGGTCATGAGTGAGGGAGGTGTTTCCAGTGTAAATATCACTACCACTTCTAGTTGGGAAGATATGTAACGTGTATATCGAGTCATGATCCCGGGAATATTAATCAGGATGCACTATAATGACAATTTATAACAGGCTCTACGCCTGCTTTTGGACTATTATTACACACGGGGCCCGAATAATATCGAGATTAAAAGTAAAAGTGCTTAAGATTTTCACCAAGGATTCATTTTTTTTTGTAAGTAAATTGCAACCCAACTCGATTTGTATTGTGGGTAGCCTACTACTTAGAACTATATGAGTAAACTTGGTGAGAAATTCCCCAAAGTAGTTACGTCCAAATGGTGAAAATGTTTAATATTGCCATACGATAGCATTGTTGAAGATAATTTTCCAATCAGAAAAGTTTGATATACTTGTGCCCCTCCGAAGATGAAGTTGTTCAAAGATCTTAGCCAAGGCTTGGGTCTCCATATTTCCCTACGTGAGTCGAACGTTTATCATGGCCCGGAAAGATCACAGGCACATGATCATTGGCCATATAATATTTAATAATAGACTACCGTTGAACCCATACTATATACTCCTTATTTATTCAATTTTTCAACACCAGGGAGTAGGAGGGATGGTGATGCAGTTTGATCATTTCTAATGTCAGTGTTTTACCGTATGTGCTTTCAGAATGTTCGGAAAATTCAAGGTCTTTATCACGTCGTGTAAAGTGTAGTGACGTCACTAAGGGTGGGTACAACCCGGCTGACACCATCAGAGGGGTTGACGCCGAAACTATTGTATAAAAAAATAGTGTATAGTGTTTCAGTAGAAATTTTGCTATTTAATCCCGTTGATCATTTATCCAACATTATTATATATTTCTACCTAATCCTAAATTTTTTCCAGTGATTCCTTTACCTCGCTGTGAGACAGCTTATCAGTTTTGGAATCGACAATGGCGCTTGGGTACCAGATAGCCACGCTCTTCTACTTTAAGACACTGACACTTCACTTATTAAACCTTCTGTTGCGCATGCGCAGCCTACCAGCCGCTAGAGCTTGTCATTGAGAGGAGACTGAATCGTATCCACTCGGAATGGTATCCATTCTGATAGTTTTGTAAAAAACTTCTTTTGTGAAAATTCGGAATTGTATCCACTGGAATTATATCCACAAAAAGTGGAATTGTATCCACTCGGAATGATATCCATTCCGATAGTTTTGGAATAAACTGCTTTTTGTGAAAATTCGGAAAAGTATCTACTGGAATTATATCCACTCGGAATGGTAACCATTCCGATAGTTTTGTAAAAAACTGCTTTTGTGAAAATTCGGAATTGTATCCACTGGAATTATATCGCAAAAACTGGAATTGTATCCACTAAAATGGTATCCATTCCGATAGTTTTGTAATAAATTGCTTTTGTGAAAATCCTTAATTGTATCCACAAATGGCCGACTTGAGGTTTAACAGAAGGAACGTTTAACGTAAAACTTTGTCACACTTCTGGTAGAGAGCAGCAGGATGGAATCTTCTTTAACTTACTAATTGTATACTAGAGTGCAGCCTTGTCTAAAAATATTTTCTTAAACATGAAGTATTCATTCTCTTTAAAAATTGCACTGTATACTAGAAAATTAATTTGCAACCTTATTTAACTTGTAAGATTCTTTTTTTTTTCAGGTCAATACGTTTTAAAGTATGTATCGACTTCTATAATTTTAAAGAGATAAATCGATTATTTTATTAGGCAACAGACCTTTACCCACTATGTTAAAAAATGATTATTGAAAATCTAGCTTTAATTTATACCAATCTAGTGAGAAACGAGACACTGTTTATGAATTCTGGTGTAACGTTACGTGGTATAACGTTACAACTGGACCCGCCCCCATACTGACGTGATTAGAGATTTGTAACATTACGTGGTGTAATGTTACAACTGGACAACAAGCATACTACCCGCTCCAATAAATTCAACTCAATTAGGATCCCTACAATAGTATTTTTCTCTGTTGTAGTTCTTGTAGGCTAAGAAGACATAATAGAAACAATGCTGGACAATATATTTATTACTCAATCCAATGCTACGTATTAATTTGTTCGTGTACTTACAATACTAATTGCTCACAATAGAATCCTGCAAGGCTGGCCGGTACCTGGACTCCTAGATTGGCGAGTGGGTCAAGGGAGATCCAGTGGGTCAACAAGCGACGCGGCACTCCGACTGTACTAGCGTGAAATGAACCGAGAACTATCAACAATCAACTAGAAGACAATTATGTATCCGACCCCAGACGGAGACTAGAGGAACCTCCTTCAAAACATCGGGTGATTGGAGATATTCACGGATATTCCGATGGAGCAAGCGGAATCAACAATGGTGTACGTGACTGTTTGAAGGCATCGTTGACGTCATCATATGCGTGTTTGATGTACTCCCCCTTCTTTCCGGAACAACGAAATCCCTATATAATGGCAGTGCAAGCTTGCCATAATCGACTATCCTACGATCAACGATCGACGACAGACCATTGTCATGGATCTGGACAATGGCTGGAAAAGACTTGTAAAAATGTATCATAATTGTCGCTTAGACGGGCGGAGTTATGAACTCTAACTTATTTTTTAAACTTTAAACTTTTTGCATATTATATTCAGTTTCAAAATCTAACGTATTAATATTTTGATCGCCAAAAAATGTCTAAATATTCTATCTTAGATAGGTCGCCGCTCGGGCGCTGTAAATTTTGTTTATATTTTTATTCTCGTAAATATCCTCAGTTATGTGCTGATTAGAAGTTTGACTTGTTAATATTATATTGTTTGGAATCGTAGAGTAATTTTTTTTATCGAAGTAACTTTTCATATTTAAAATTATGGTTTGAATTAATCGTAACAGTGATGTAACTTTTATTGGAATTTATATAATAGGATAACTTTAATCTTTTGTAACGTAAGTTTCTGTTTTGAACAACTAATGTTTTGTTATTTGATGGACGTTAGTTCCATTTCAGGTTAGATCGATAGCCCGTGGGAGTTTGGCTTATGTCTGGTAGTCAAACCCTCACGTTGTGTAGACTCTGTTGTATAGTCGTCATATTTAAATCTTTATATTTATGATATAGTTTTCTGTGAATTACGAAACCTTTGGAACCATATACAAGGTGCCCATTAGGCCCTTATAATTTTTGTATCGCATTTAAAAATATTCGCTTTGTTATTGTCTCTTATAGACTGGACTAACAATATTATGATTGGATTTCATGTTTCCTTTTGTTTATACAGTTGCGCAACTTTATGTTATATAAGTTGTTGGCTTCGAGCATAATTTCCAACTGTACTCATAATGATTAAATGAGACCAATTTTTGTTATCTGCGCTATTGTCATTTAATTGAATAAAACATAGCTCATTTTGTTGAATCTATATATATTTTTTAAAAATTTCCATTTTTGTGTATGTAAGTTCATCCTCTCCCTTTTATCCTTTTATGGCCGGGGGGTATAGGATACAGAGAGGGTGTACACTGGCAAGAATTTTATTAATTTGAATTGTCAGCACTGCTTTGCTCATGTCCTATGCTCAGTGAGCTCTAGTGATGGGAAGAATTGAGTAAAAGTAGTCGACTACATCTTTTGTGTATCGTAATCGGCTGTACTCGATTATTCCAGAAATACTCAAGTAAAAATAGTTGCTCCCTTTTTTTTATTTCTTTAGATATAATACACAATATTGGTTGGCATTTTTAACGTGTTATTTTAATACACAATCTTTTTTTTCCCATACAGTTCATTTTTCAGTCATACTCTTATCAGCGCACGATTTTTAATTTTTAAAGAGAATGAATACTTCATGTTTAAGAAAATATTTTTAGACAAGGCTGCACTCTAGTATACAATTAGTAAGTTAAGAAAATTCCATCCTGCTGCCCTCTACCAGAAGTGTGACAAAGTTTTTACGTTAAACGTTCCTTCTGTTAAACCTCAAGTCGGCCATTATGTGGATACAATTAAGATTTTCACAAAAGCAGTTTATTACAAAACTATCGGAATGGATACCATTTTTAGTGGATACAATTCCAGTTTTTGTGGATATAATTCCAGTGGATACAATTCCGAATTTTCACAAAAGCAGTTTTTTTTACAAAACTATCGGAATGGTTACCATTCTGAGTGGATATAATTCCAGTGGATACTTTTTCCCCAATTTTCGAAAAGCAGTTTATTACAAAAAATATCGGAATGGATACCATTCCGAATGGATTTAAAATTCTGTTCTAAACCATCATAAATTACCTGTCATTCCCCGTCCGTCGTCCCATTTTACAATACCGCTTCTAATCTGGGCGTTTTGTTTCAATGTTCTATAAATACGGGTTTTTTCTTGCTGCGGCATTTTTTTATCGCTGATTGGGTCCAATTTTCTGGTACGTAAAACCACTATAATTTTAAAAATTAGTATTTGTCAACTATATAAATGAATTTTTTTTTCTCGCTCTTGCCACTTTTTGGTGGCCAACGATTTTCTAACGGCTGCATCGATATTATTTTTTGACTTGACTACCAAGGACTGAATCGAGGTTTTGAATACATTTTGGGGAACTGGAAATTTATTTTTCCTTAAAAAAAGTTACCCTTTTTTCCACGCAAATGCGGCTCACTTCTCTAATCTAACCTTCCACATCCAAAACCTAATTTTGGGGGTAATTAGTACTTACCGTTAGCCTAACGAGTAGTAAAATTAATGGTAAAGGAAAAACTTTTTATAAAATAAGAATTTTCAACTATATTTACCCAAATCTTTTTTATTTTATGATTTTAAAAAGATAAAAACTTTTCATACAATTATTAGATTGAATATCTTTTTTTTACCACGTTTTAAACCCCCCCGTTCGGGGTTTTCATACACTTAAGTACTAATTATGCTAATGGGGTTAAGGAAGCAAAAGTTTATTTTAGAATAAGGAAAACCCACATTTTTTTGAAGGGGGATTGAAAACCATTATGGAAAAAAAACACCTTTAGTTCTTGTTACCTAAACGAGATTCGAACCTGGATAGTCCTGTCCTGGGCAGTTAAGTGTAACACGAAGCTAGCGCGTTAGACCACTCGGTCTCTGAAGCGGGAGATTATATAACTATTTACTAACTAAACTAAGCAATATAAGTTACAATTTCAATCACAAAGTAGTGCCAGTGGGAAATGCTATGTTCCTTGATAGATGTTTTAGAAATTTAATATAAACTTTGTTGTACCTCCTGTTCAGTCCAGCCCTTGTATCTTTCCTCTGCACTTACACAGGCCGCGCCACCCTCTCTCTTCTGCCTGGACCGCTCCACAGACCATGTTCTCTAAGCCGTCCATGACGAGTTCCCCACTGTTCTCAGCGCCCATGAGAACTCCTCTTTCTATTGGCTCATTTGGCGCCACTATCGCTCACGTTTACCACACCAATAGGAAGCTCCCTTTTCTCCAATTGGACAAGGCCAGGCAGCAGCGGAGGGTATTTAATATTGTGGTTCCTTGGTCAGAGGGCAGTTGGAGAGTGGCTACCAACCCGTGTGCGCCGTTTGAAAGAGTTTAATAAATTGTCGTGTTTTGTAAAGAGCAATTTTGTCAGAATTCCCTCTCCTTCCACCGTCATCCTTTACCTCTACCATGACTCAAGTTGCCGGGACTCTATCCTACCTCCCACGATGACTCACATTTCTGGGACTTTATCCTACCTCTCACCGCGACTCACATTACCTCCCATCATGCATCACGTTACCGGGAGTCTATCCTACCTCCCACAACGACTCACGTTGACTGGGACTCTAGTTGACCTCCCACAGTGACTCACGTTGCCAGGAATCTATCCAACCTCCACCGCAAACTCACGTTGCCGGAACTCAATCCTACCTCCCACCACGATTCACATTTCCAGGACTCTGTCCTACCTACCACCGTGACTCACGTTACTGGGACTCCATCCTACCAACTCATCGCGACTCCCGTGTTGCCGGGACAATCCTTCCCCCCCTCTACCTATCCAACCTTCCTATCTGATTGTCCTTGGGTCACCGGCAATTTCCACGGGATGGCCTAAAACCCGCGTTTCGGAAAAGCCCACACGTGTCTGAACACAACTTTGCCGTCGTGGTGACATAAACCAGTTACCCCCCGAAACCGCAGTGAGGGATAACAACTTATGTAAACTAGGTTTTATTTTTTTTTTTATTTAAAATTTAAATAATGATTTTAAAAAATAGTAATGTATTAAAATGTACATTTGTTTAGAATCAAAACATCCAATGAATTTAATTTTTTTTTTTCAATATTGCAAAATAATGTAATTATCATGCATGTGATTATAATGTCACGTGGAATGCATCAATCGAAGATTTAAAAGTGGATTCCAGCAGAGGAACGACGTTCGGGAAAGAAAATTTGAAAATTGTATCTGATGTCACTTTCTGGAGATACCAGTTTCCAGATCATTTTCGGGTTAAGCTCATCAAAAAAGGGGGGAAATGGCTTATTTCCCGAAAAACATAGGCCTTTCAGTGCTGTGGCAAGGCCAAGGGACAAAAACAAATAGAGATGTGCACAAAACTTTCAAAAGAGTTTTTTTTACAAGATTATGGCAAATGAAGAGAAAAATTCTCCCGGGCACGGATGGTTTACTTACTCGTCAGCGATAATTTATAAATTTTTTTTTCTGCCGTCTGTTTGCAGTTAGTTGCTACAGAAACGAATCAAAATTTGTGGGCTGGTGTGGGGAAACTTAACCCGAAAGTACATACTCTGATATATCCAACAGCAACTACGAAGCCTTTTTAAAGTGGGAAACTTTGGCAGCAGGACTTGGGCTGGACAAAAAACATTGACACAGAAATTGTTTTCTTTTTTTAAATGGAGAGTAATAATTGAAGGCACAATCATGGATAGATTGCTTGAATCACATTGTTTCTTGCCAAGTAGAACTTGGCATTCCATGGCCACAGGGGAAGATGAATCTTCAATTTAATAAATGAATCTTTCTTGAGATGGTTGAGATGCTTTAGAAATATTATTTAATTTTGCAATAGCACGGATGATATTAAATCAACAACTTTATTGTAATAGAAAATTTAAAATAGTAAACATATGCCTTGTAGAATACTCTCGGTGAAGAGGAGGGAGAGGAAACTCCCCACTCCTACTTTTGCAGTAAATTATCGTTTACTCAAAGTCCTGACACATTAAAATTGCAGGGTTGAGGGTGCATGCACTTACATGATTGAAGCAGCTTCTTCTTTCCACCAAAAAGGGGAAATGATTTGGGCTGATGAACATGTGAAAATACTTATAGCTTAAATAGCTAAAAATATTCCTTTTGGCTGCTCCAGCTATATTGCATTACCAGAAGAGTTGAGAAATAAACGTTCCCCCAATTAATAAAGAAATGCTGACAGTAAAAGTTTTTCCTTTAGTCTATCCCAGTGAAGATCATGCTATTCGAGTGAATAAGTATATATCACTGGAGGAAAACTAAATAGGATGGTATTGGGTATCCTGTGCAAATATCGCAAATAGCTAAGTTTGAAAAACAAAATAATATATCTATTAATATATATGGCTACCAAGGGAAAATATTACTTTTAAGGATAACTAAGGTTAGTTGTGAAAATCACGTGGGTTTGTTGTTTCTTTCAAATGTGGATTGGGGTACATTATTGTCTTATTAAGAACTTCAGCAGATTGCTAAGCTCCCCGACCAGACACATTGGTGACTCATACTATTGCAAATATTGTTTGCATACATTTTCTAGTAAAATCTCAGGGATGAGCATAGTGAGTGGTGTGGCGCTTTTGATGCTCAGAAGATACAGATGTCCAAGGAAGAGGATAAAATATAGAAATTTTCGACATATAAACATAAGCTAAAAAATTATGTATGTGGTTCTATGCAGATTTTGAGTGTATTAATATTAAAATATTAGGGTGTGAATTTAATCCCGATCATCATCAGCTACAAAAATGTTGAAGAAGAAACCATGATCTTTGATATGAAAAAAATGCGGTTTTGAATATTTGGTTGAAAATTTGTTGCATGTTGGGAGAACTCAATTTAAATTTACTCCAAGAAATATCGCTTTTGATAAAGTAGATCTTCTGCTACGAAAAGGTGTGTTCCCATACGACTACATGGATGGCAGCAGTAAACTGAAAGAAAACAATGAAATGAATACTATGGAAGATATCAAAATGTATACGTTTTAAATGATGTTCTACTTTTGAGCAGACGTCTTCTAATACTTTTCGCTCTTTATGTTTTGAGTACTATAAATTTATACTGTCTATTTTTTTTGCACAAGCCCTGGACTGACATGGGTGGGTATTTTTAAAGATGACCAAGGTTGAGTTGGAGCTACTAACTGACATTGAAATGCATTTATTCATTGAAAAGGGGATACGTGGTGGGGTTGTCTATGATTTCTAATAGACATTCTGAAGCAAACAACCCCGATATGATGGATTTTTTAAACCTGAAAAAGGGGGAGACGTACATCACATACTGGGACTGTAATAATCTATATGGGAATGTTATGTCTGATTACCTTCCTCAGAGTAATTTTAGGTGGTTTGAACAAGACTGAAATAGCAGAGCTCATTATAATTTCAGTTGCTGATGATACCCCTGTGAGCTATATATTAAGAGTAGAATCTGGAGTGCCCAGATATATTTATGACGAGCACAGTGACTATCCACTTGCTCCTGGAAAAAGTCATCGTTACTCCTGGG
>JBCFYV010000741.1:0-68116 GCA_039000515.1 Timema cristinae
CTCCAATTTCATAATTTATCGCAACTATTTGAAATACGTTTTATAATTATCATTGTAGCGTTTTTAGAGAAAGTAACAGTGTTTTTTTATTCATTTAAACCTTTGGTGTAATTTTTTCTACAACAATGCAGAGACCTATTATTTCGTTTCACAAACCTTGAGAGTTTTCAGTAAATGTCTATTTTAAGATAAAAGCGAGAGAAAGTGCATGCGGCGTAGCAAATCTTAGTATTCATTTTTTATTACAAAAATACAAATCGCCTTTACCTCTATGTGAGTTGTTTGTGGACCTATATTTTTAAGACTGTTTTAATACTATTATTGAAGTTTATCGACGTATCTACACAAGTAGATGTGTCATGTAACGTCATTAATTCCTTTGCTCAGTTAATGTGTACAGCAAGATTCATGATTTCTAACTTTTTTTTTAACAACTTGTATATACGTGTGTGTGTAATTTCTTTTAAAATAATATGACAAGTATTTTCAGGATACAGAATAATAGCTTTGGCACACATGCATCCCCTTCCCTAAATTTAATTCTGGATGAGTCACTAGATCTTAATATCTTCAAAATTAATCCTGCTATAAGTAAGAAAGGGTCTTGTTTGTCTATAAAACATGAATAAAACTATTTAGAGAAGCACGGTCACCTTTCTTATAAAAACTAATGTCATACAAATAGGTTTTATCTATCAAGGAAACACAGTTTATGCAAATTATTTGTTTGTTTGGGTATTTATTTTTGTAACACTTAATTGGACATTTAACATGTATAAAACATTGAATATAACAGATAAAAAAACGACGATCACCAGCCCGAAGGGGCTCTCGAAAGCCAAACGATATAGCTATAAACATAAAAATACTAAAAAAAAGTCAAATGTTGCCCTTGCGGGCTGATTCGAAGTTGGCCATAGGTTCATGGGCGGGAAAAATTAAACAAAACCGTCTTGTCGCCGGTAGTTGGTCGACAGGGACTAATATATATATACACACACACATAGAGACGGAACGACAGGGTAGAAAACATTGAAGGATGGGTGACCGGATGTAGATAGGACATGCAGAAAGTGAAGCTGGAGATGATTATGGTAAACTGAGGTGAGATGGAGCACCGGGAGAATAACAGATCGAGTGACTGGAAAACTGGACAGGGGTACCCCAGCTCTCTGGTAGAGGACCGGCTAGGACATCACATATTGCTTTATTAGACAGAACACTCACGAGCACGACATAATTACATACATTCAAATGGAAGAAACCGGTTGATATTAGTTTGCTTTGAGTTTAGAAACTGTTTAGAAAAAGTTTGTAAAAAGTTTATGTCTATAAAACAAACTCTTAACTAGGCTATGCAAATACGCACAGGGGAAGATTTTCAATAACTCAGGTTTGGAGGTAATAGTAGGTAACCAAGTGACAAACAAAATTAGCATCAAGTGAAGGGTTTTTACCTAAACCCGGATAAAAAATGGGGTGGGGAAAGGGGGAGTAGCTGGGCTTACAAAAAAGATGTAAAGATAGATAATGCCAAAAATGGGGTTGGGGCGGAGAGGCAAAGGTGTTTTTGGGTTTGACAGACCATCTAGAGGAAAAACTGAACCTTTTCAAACAGTTTTCAACATGATTTAATCTAAAAAATATAAAAATTTTTATAAAAATTATTGTATTAGAATGTTTGTCATGTATGATATTGTATTTTATGTTTTATTTAATTTTAATCTGATTGAAATTACATCTTTTGTAAGAAAGTAATATTTAGCTTGAAACTTTTTTAATATATATTTCCCTTTTTTAAATTTTACAAGTTAAGATATAATACAAAAACCAGCATTTTATTATGCATAATTTCTGAAAAATAGGCTGTACAACATCATCATTCATAAATAGTAAGTGTCCACCCGAATCTTAAAGTTAAAGTGATAGGGATGAGGTTGAATCAATTTAGGGGAAATGTACCCAACATTTACAGGGAGGGAGAGTGGTAAACTTGGGTTATGGGAATAAGTCTTATTTGATGTGCTAAAAGCATTTACCACCCGATTGACATTTATAAAGTTTTTATATTAAAAAAATTATCAAACATTATAAGTGGAGATGAATACAATTGTTGTTTGCTCATTCTTTTGCGAGCCAGATCATTCTCAGCGGCTTTAGGTTGCTGACCGCTGCCTTAGGCCATTTGAACCACAAATTGGGTTTTTAATTCTTCAATATTCCCATAAATGTAGAAAGTAACCAAGTCTTTTAAGTAAAATGTTGCACAGACAAACTAAGCTGCCTCTTATTCATCGGTTCTACTTCCTGTGTGCCATAAATATATTTATCAAACTCAAACTAAAAAAATATATATTTAATGTTAGCGGCAACATTTGTTTGTTTTAGAATGATTAAGGAATATTTACAGATCTAATAAATGTTTGTAACTATGTTTTTGAAATAATAGGGATAAAAGGATGGTGATATTTAAGACAAAGAAGGTTAAGGGTTTTGTTGTTTCTTTCAAAGTTCAGACTAACTTAAGGATCTGTATTTACTATCTTAATGTTGGATGAAATTAAGTGCAATAAGCAAAAACATAAAATATAGAAAATAATATGATAGAACTGTAGAAAAATAAAGCAAAAATAAAAAAAAAAAAACACAAAACACATTTTTACACACATTTCAATGTTTTCATTGAATCTTGCTCAGGAAGTAGGTACTTGGTAGTAGTAAGACAAAATAAGAAGTTAGCTTCAGTGATTAAAATTTTGGGTTTTGTAAAAGGGAAAAATTTATCTGATTAGATTTGAAATGGTTTTTTGGATGGCAGGTGCTGTGTTGCAACAGGATTGAAATCGTCCTAGTAAAAAATATTTATGGTGGGTGTTTTTCTATACTCGGTGATCCAATGATTTTGCCAGTTCCTATCTTCTTAAATGGGGACATATTGTATTGGGTTCTGTTAATTGATTTGATCACTTTGACGGTTGTAGCAGTCCTCAAAGTTGAGGTTAATGACTGAAGGCATGTGGTGACACTAGTTTATCTTTATTTTGATATCATGGCAGTGTTTATTCATTCTTTTAGAGGTTTAAGTGAGTGTGTAAATATGTTAGGTTTACACTTTTGTTAAGGATTATTTTTTACAATTCTATAGTATTTATTTTTTATATTATATTAGGAAGAAAGTACAGGAAAGTTTAAAGGGGTTCCCGCCCGCACACTAGAATGCTACTTCTTCGTTTTTCCTATCATCTTCAAAAAAAGGATCTTTATTCTAGTTTGAACAAACCCAGATCCTATACGTGTCGTATAGTGTATTGTATTTTGTATTAAACTAGGTTTTCCAAGAATTTGTTTCACAACAGAGACGCGATTCCTATAAAAAAGACATTGATTTCAACACAAAAATTTTACAGCTATTAATCTTTCACCTCCTATTTGAAGCCTATATTGTGAGAATTATTTTTGGAAAGGGCATTTTGTTTCTGTTTGTAGGTAGAAGATTTCTACCTTCAGTTTCATATTTTCTTTCGAGTGTAAATACAATACCTGTTTGAAGTTTTGAACTCTGCACAAAAAAGTGAGCAACAAAAATAATTTTTTTGAAGTTATACTTCTTTAGGCGCGTTATGAAAAAATGATGAGAGTGAAATTTTAAGATGCGCGCGCATCACTGTAACACAAAGTAACAGGTTGAAGCTAAACGCTCATTAAGTCTCGAAAAAAAAAAAGCTACCAACAAAATTGAAATAGAACCTCTGTTAGTCGCGCATGTTGGTACGCTCGTTCGCCTCTGATCACTGTTTCATATATATAATATTTATCCAATGTTTCTAGTTTCTAATTCACACACGTGTTTTAGTTTCATACAAGTGCGAATTATATATGTGCTAATAAATTATATTCAGTAGTGATTTAAATTGAATATTTTGATTAATATTATTTACTATTCGTAAATATTAGTGAAAAAAATTGTGCTTATAGACTTTTTCAAGTGCTCAATATAATTGAGGTTAACTATTCGTATGTATTATTTATTGATATAAATTAAAATATTATTATTTAACATAATTAATACTAAATATTATCATTTTATTGTAATTAATTATTTGCATGCAATTAAAAACTATTTTTTAATGATGCCAAAGAAGTATAACTTCTCGCGCGCGTACATAAGTACACACACCAATTTTTTTATAACTAATCATATTTTATTCAAAATATTTATTGAATTGAATGAAATGAAAAGTGACAAATGGTGTCTGTTTGTCGACAGCTAGATCTTTATTAATGCTAAGCGTATTTAGTAAAAACCGAGCTTGCTCAGTAGTCAGAATTTACATGTAAATTGAAGTCCCAATATGTTATGTATGAAATATTGCAAATACATACTAAATTCCACGGTCAGTTAATACTGCCAATATTTGTTTGAAAAAAAAAACACTTTTCTGAGGTGGTCTGAAATAATATTAAATATATTAAAATGTGACGTAATAGAAAGGGCTTAAAAAAATTTTTGTCCTGTTTGGGGTTTTCAAAAATAATCTTAAATAGTTTTAAAATTTTTCAAGTAATTTTATTATTAGCACCCGTTTATTCGTTCGGGTTGTCACATTAAGCTAATGTGAAAATGGTAGGGTTTTTTGTGAGAGAAATGGGGGACCTCAGTTTAATGTGGGATCCGAACCGGTGGAGGCCCGGCACCCACACTTTCAAAATGTGAGTAAAAAAAAAAAAAAAAGGGTTTTACCTGCAGGCTTAGTAAACCCGGGGGCTAAAAACAAACCAACTCGAGCTCTAACGAGGAGAAAAAGATTAGAAAAAAAGTTACCCGGGGAAAAGAAGGCGACAGGAATTTGGAAAGTAGGGAAAAGCAATACTGAGATGGTATGGACAGAAATGAGAATGTAAAAAAGAGGGATGCTAAAAAAAGTGTTGGAAATAAAATAGTAGGAAAATCCCGCGGGGGAGCCAAAAAAGGGAAAAATATGGG
Organism: Timema cristinae; assembly: GCA_039000515.1. Classification (NCBI taxonomy): domain Eukaryota; kingdom Metazoa; phylum Arthropoda; class Insecta; order Phasmatodea; family Timematidae; genus Timema; species Timema cristinae. Next base: position 4,985 of record JBCFYV010000741.1, read on the forward strand.
GAGCAGATAAAAGAAGTGTTAAAGGAGAGGAGAAGAATTGAAAAAATTTAAAAGGAGGTAGAGTGGGTAAGAATAGGGTATATGGAGGCCCCCGGCTGAACACAGATGGTTTATGTTTATGTTGAGAAAGGTTTTACATTATAAAAAGAAAATATTGGTTGTTACTCCCCAATTTTATGAAAGGTTTGTTACAAATCTTTTTAAAATAAACTAAATTTTTAATATGGATTAAATAATAATAATTCTTAATATTTAAACATTTTTCATTACAATGAAAAACCAAAGAATTTTTTAAAATTTTCTGGTGCGTTTTTCTCTCTTCTGTGCAAATTTTGTAAGATGAAACTCCTCTTTATTTCCCACAAAAAAGTCTTGGGAAGTTTTAGCTGCATATTTTCTCTCATTGTTAATCTATTAATTTCACTCTAGTACAGAATTTTCCCCAAAAAATAGAAAATCCTTCACATGTTTTGACGTTTAAAGTGTCTTTTTTTTTACAAAAATTTGAAAGCGATGTGAAACAACTTGCTACAAACAATGTAATGTTTATTTTTGATGTCAACAATTATTACGATGAAAATAATTAGTTTTGAATTTGATTATAAATAATTTTAATTAATAATGGATATTATGGTTTTAGACTAGTCCCTACCCACTTAGCAAAATATTGGATATCATTATACTGTGGCCATGTATTTTATGTTTCAATATAAATCATTTTTAATTAAATTGTAATTTACAAAGAATTAGATTAGTATAGTAAACTGCAATGTGATGATACTTTACTGAAATTCAATTAAACTGGAAAATGGTTTAGCTTTACAACTTATTGATTTAGTGTTTATTGACAATGCAATTAAAAGTTCTACCAATGAAATAGTTTTCATGTTGTAAAATAGTTTAAGGAATTTTTTGGCTTGTAGTTGTTACTGTTCGGTTTTTAAAAATTTTCCCAATTCGACCACTGACTTAACTAGATGATTAATTTTATCCTTGGCCTTGGTATCTCGGTTTAAAAAAAATCAGGAAAATTTGCGGCTAGGATGGCATCAGGGGTTTGTGGGTGGCGTGACTTTCGACACGTTCACGTTGTTACGATGCATGGAATTTAAACAGAAATATTTTCGTGACTTTATGGCCAAAAAAAATTGAAAATTCATGACTTTTTGGAAACTTTCGTAAATTATCTTTTTTCAATTGGTGAATTTTTTGGGGACTTTCGTGACCTAGTAGACACCCTGCTCTTTGTCCATTTCAGCAATATAAAGCGTGAACTTTGTTCTTTTTTCATTGTCAAAGCCATATTATGTTTGTTTCTTTATATGTTTATATCCACTTTCCTGTACCCTTCTTCTAAATACATAATATTGCATCAAAGTGAAAAGAGGTTTTCCTTATAGAGCTTTATTTGTTTATTACATATTCTCTCTCATGCATATTATCTTAGAGTTGAAACAATTTTATTGCTTTGTTTACTTGCCCCTAGTGAAAAAAAAATACATTCAGCCAATTCATAACAAAGATTAAGAAACTGAATTTTGCTTTAACTTGACCTTAAGGATGTTATGAATAAACAGTTTTTTTCAAATGTTACAATTGAATAATAACTTTATATTTAAATTTTAGGGATAGCTTTTAATGTTCATACATGGAGTAGAAGAACAATTTGTCATGTATTGAGTTAAAAATTGAACTATACTTTAACTTATTTAAAACTATGATTTATTGTCATTAAAATCAAAAGCAGTGTATCAAATTAACCAAGTGTTTAGCTCAATGTCTCAAGGTTTCAATTTAAAGTGAACAATTTTTTACTGTATTAGGCAAAGTCCACTTTTAAACATATGCTTGGGCCAATAAAGTTTAAAAGGCAAGACTTTATATTTTTAAATGCTTTTGTACAGAATTTAGTATTATCTCATTTTATCCAAACCAGGTGTATACCACAGTTATCAACGGAACAATATGAGAGAGTTTGATGTGTTATTTAACAAATTAAAAATTATAGAACTAATTCACACCAAAATTAAGTTGCTCCTGTTGTAATTATTTGGATGTTAAGGATATATAGTGTTTTGTAAATATTGATAGAGTTTACTAGACTACAAAATAAATGGGGAAGTCTTTTATTAATTTGAAACTTATTATAGTGTAAAACAAAAACAAAATATGTGTAAATTATTGAAGAATAAAATTTATTACAAATAAATAAATACATATAATCAACAAAACAGCTTCAGTTCATTCGAGCAAATATGACTGAAGTATCCTTTAAAAGGAGGCTGAGTTTGAGAAGAAACCTATTTTTCTAGCCTTCACATTTTATTTCCTATTCTTCATGGCTTTTCCTTTGGCTTTCCCTCCCTTTTGAGCGCCTTTGCGAGCTGCCTTCACTAAGTTTTTGAACTGACCTGCATGCTTTGCTTTTTTTCTGTAAAAAAAAGAAATCGTTTTAAGTAATAGCTATTGGTGCATTTCTATGACAACATTTTTACAACACAAGTATTAACAAAAACACATCAATGTTTAATAAAATCACACAGTAAAAACTCACAACTCTATTTAAATTTTCATTTTAGGACCTGTTTTAGCCTTATCATCTTGTTTACATCTACACTAATTTTCACACTAATCAGTAAACAAAAATGTAGCTTAAAATAAGGCGAGTAAGTTAGAGACTATAAACCGTAATTATTGGATCGAAAATAACATTTTAAGAAAAACCTCAGATGTATAATTTCAGGGTTCAGACCCTGAATTTTTATCTTATACCTGCATTTTTCTACGGTTATATAAAATGCGTTCCACCATTTAGATCTCTCCATATGTCGTTGTCTTACAGCGGGTTTTAGGTCAGTCCCCTAATAGTTATAAACATTAACTTGGCGGGAAATTTGATTTTTTTTTTCCTGCCTTGAGTAAATGGATTTGCTGTATTTTAAAATTTAAGTTTTTTTTATAGATGGGCACTAAAAATCTTTGAATCTTTCACTCAAAAAACAAAGCTGTTTTTTAAATTTTTAAATTTAAAAAAACTACAAAGTTAGGCTACTTGAAAAAACAATTTAAATTGAAATAATTTTTTTGTCACAAAAAAAAAAAAAACATAAAAAAAAATTTTTAAAAAAAAAATAATTATGGTGTAGAAAATTTAATGCTTAATCCCCTACCTTCCAACCCAGGGGAAAACTTGGATCAAACCGTTAGCAGCTTCTTCTGAAATTTCACCTCACGAAAAATTTTGTAAATATTTTAATGACACATTAAAACTTTTCAAAACTGAAAAAATTTCCTAGAATTACAAAAAACTCTAAATAAAAAAAAACAAATTACTATTTTTAAAAAGAGAAATAAGAAACAATTTAAAACCCATACAAAAATCAGCCGCCTGAGTATATGTTTTTCTCGACACCCGGCCCCGAGTGATGATAAAAAAAATGATGTTAAATTTTACTACCAATGGTTTTAATTTTTCTACAAATATGCAAAAGAACACCAATTTATTTCATATGTCCTTTTGTTAGATATTTTTTTGGGTTTCTGAAATAAATAAATTCTGTCAAAAAGTTAGACATGAATAAAAAGTTTTTTACGCCGCGGCCTAGTATTGTATATCGATTATTTGTTTAAATAGATTAGGTATTTGATACTTAGTAATGCTATCGAGTTTAGAATCAAATAACGACTTTTCTAATTATAAATTTTTTTTTTTAAAAGATTTTAACTAAGGTTTTTTATTTTTTTTTCAAAATATTTGTGAAGTAATTGTAAAAATATTCAAAAACAGTTTGCCCAATAAAATAGGAATGAATCTATTGCAAAGTTTAAAATATGTTCGTGTTTTTAATTGAATGTACTCTCAGAAATTAATATTTCACAAGATCGATATATTTCGTGTTTTCTACGCAAAGATTGAAAATAGATATAAAAGAAAATTAATAATACATATTTAGGCATTATTACTATTAGCACCGCGTCTTACTACCTGTTCGGGTTTATACGCACTTACGCTAATTTGTAATGGTAGGGTGTATTGTGAGATGAAATGTAGGACCTACAGTTTAACGTGGAATCCGAACACGGTGGAGGCCTGGTATTCCACATTTAGGCATTATTGAGTTCATTATTTCCAATGTATGTTTAATTGCTAGGCATGTTGTTTTAGTCTTTTTTTTAATAAGTTTGTATTTTTACTCTAGATTTCTTATCAAATAAATTATAATACCTCAAGATGATTAAAGTTGGCCAAAAGGTAAATAGGCCGCACCCTAAATTTTCGACAACTTTTAGAGAAAAAAAAACAATATTCTCAATTAAATATGATCAGTGTATTAAATCATTTGAAAATAGAAATTGTTTAATGGTAGGTGCTTACACTTAAAATTAGGTTACTTAAATAAAGTCACTTTCATAGAAAAAACTCACAATATTTACACATAAAATGATGTCACTTGGAAATAAAAAGTAAGTAATTCATACTCCAAATTAAATCACTTGGAAAAAAAGGTAAGTTGTTCACACTTAATTCCCTGGCTAAAACCCACTCTTTTCTCAACTGATCCGTCATGTTGCACTTCCGAATTTAATAAAAGCACTAAATTGTTCTCACAGAATAAATGTTCCAAATTTAATACACGCACTAAATTATTGTTCTCACAATAGAATAAATGTTTCGAATTTAATACACGCATTAAATTATTGTTCTCACAATAGAATAAATGTTTACCATTTAACATGCATACTAAAGCCCGTATCACACGACACTTGCTTATACTAAAATTCAAGTGTGCTAGTTAGCACCTAGATATCTGTATACTAGCTAGTACAATGGAAATGGGACTATAGTATTCACACGCTGCTAGTTTGGTACTAGGTTCTAGTGCAAATATTTCTCGAACGTCAGAGATTAATTTTGAGTGCAGCAGCTGAATTAATTACTAATAAAGATATTGACAATTATGAGAGGGAGCGTAGGAAAAAGAGTATATACACGGGAATGGTTGGAAAGACGAAATAATGGTCTCAGGATGCTAAATACGATATATTCAGAGGTTAGGTAATATACATTCGGGGTGACACAAACGTTTAGTAGCTCCCTACATTTGTATTCATTTATTTACATTGTGGTCAGAGGCCCCTAAGCCCACGGGTGTCCAAGTAAAGTATCCTTGATACACAAATGTTCTTTTTTAAGCCTACGCACACTTTATATTATAAAAAAAAACCGCCCAAGGTTGGCATGCTATCAAATTTATTAGATTAAAATTGGGTCTGGAACACAGTTTGTCGTTTTTTAGATGACATGTTTTTAAATTAAATTTATATATATATTAAATAAATTGTCATACTGTGGCAATTTGGTATTATATAAACAAGGTTGTTTATAATAATTTTCTGCCAACAACAAAATCACATCCTATGACCATGTTGGCGTCATTTATTCCATTTCTCTACACAACAGTCTCAGCGCGCATGATTGGTTGAATTACACAGACTAGTGTCGAAACTATACGAAAATAGCACGTGTTCTATCCTCACAACTAGTATGGTAGCCAGTACCAAGTGGCAGAACCAGTATACTTTTTCTGATTCACACGACGCTAGATGATGACGTGCTAGCTTGTGCTAGCTAGCACACTGGATTTCAAGTACGAGCTAGTGTCGTGTGATACGGACTTAAGTTATTGTTCTCACAGTAAAATAATTGTTGACCAACATACTGAAACAAAATCTCACTAGAAATATTTAAGCTCACTTTACCAAAAGTGTATATTGCCGATAGATGCGCTGAAAAATAATTTTATTTTACAGCTATTATGGCTCAAATATTGTACACACAAATAAGATAGTAATTCTTCATATATTTTTAAATAACTTAGCCATCTGTCATGGTTCATCTATTTTTAAATAACTTTGCCAACTGTCGTGGTTAATCTATTTTAAAATAATTTTGCCAACTATCAAGGTTAATTTATTTTTAAATAGCGGTGGCGAGATATATCGATTCAACAACATGTATATCCTATAGGTACAACATTGAATGTGTATTATCTAAGAGTGCGATTATAGGCCGCATTAGAGTTTTATGAGAGCTGTTTCTCGGAAAAAAAATGCGGTTTATTTTTGGGCCAATACGTATATAGTTATAAAACAACTCCTTTCATAATCCATCCTAACTAACTTTCTCCACATTTCCTTATATTTGGATACTCCCTTCGCTTCTGTGCTATTTAGTTTTCATATGTTGGTATCTGATTTAAAAAAAAAAAAAAGTTACTAGGATTTATCTATTCCCTTCTTACACTGTTCTCAATGGCTGCATCTATCCTGCTTGTTAAAGATCATTTAAAAAATGTATATTGACGTAGAAGTAGATATTAAAATCAATAAATGGTGATTTGTTGAGCTTAATATATATTTAATTTATGACTATCAAGTTGGTTGCAGATATATATATTAATTTATAGATATTATTTTGTAATTTAGGTCATATTTTCATACTTTGAATTATTTTCATGTCATTTTTAAGCATTTATTTAGAGTAATATATTCTTTTTATATAGATACTCAAACAATTTTTCACCATTCAGTTGTCAGATGTAACAAGATAATGTAGGCTTTAAATTAATCACATGCATTCTTAAACTTTTGTAAATGGAAAATCCACATCAGTGAAGCGCTGAAACTAAAATGTAAATGTTTCTGTGGGAAGGGGTAGCTATTGCTTACAAAGATGGTAGCCTACTTGTAAATCATCATTAATGTTTAGCAAAATACAAATTTGCTAAAGTTTTTCATTGCATTGATATATTTTACCTTCCATTTGTGAAGGACTTGTTTGAGCTTTGCATACATTCTTTTCGTTTACATTTTTTAGTAATCATTTAAAATTTAAAGTAATTTTTTATGTTATTATATAACTATTATTAATTATAATGACTTAAAAGAACTTCTGCTCATTTAGTATGTCTCCGGATGAACCCCGAGACATACAGCGGCTGTTCATCTCCAGCTGGAATCTACATCTTAAAGTACGCAAGCCATAGATAGGCGGCCATCCTATGACTTCTGATTATTGCTAGTTGCAAACATGTCTTTATGTTTATGTACATTCTAAATTCTGATTATACTCTGTTATATATGATAGTCACATTATGGCTATCAACAATAGTATATATACCATTTGCTGAGCATCTTGCGTGAAAGGGGCACATAAGCATATGGGTCCGGCAGACCCTTCCTCTTCATGTCTCCTCTCGCTTTCTTAGAGCGGTACACAGCGCCAGATGTCAAACCTTGGAGGTCCTTCTTCTTGGCTTTCTGTTTCTTGGCCACTTTTACAGGCCTGTGAATACCTGAACCCCCGGCTAGATAAACAGATAAAAATTCATCACCATTACTTGAAATATTAAAATATTTGAGATTTTGTAATATTACGTTAAGCAGGAGTGGGTCGTTCCAATAATTTAATCCTGAAAGTTAATCCATTATTTCCCTAGAACCATTAATATTAGCTATTTTAGAGCTATTACGCTATAGCCAAACTTAAGGACAAAACTGATACCAGACAATTAGTTTACTGACTGTTTTTTCCCCACCAGAGCATAATATCCGTTCAGACTATATTCACACAATAGTTCTACTCAACTTAGGAGTGAGAAAAGGTACTATTTTAAAGCAAATTTACCTAAATTGTATGGAGAGAGAATGAGAAACCATTTAGGGAAAAACACACTAAGTATACCAACAGGGATTCAAACTCTTATCTTCTTGTCACCAGCAAATACAGTCACCAGAGAGTGACGTGTTAGGTCATACAACCATCAATGTGGGTACCATTTAAAATGAATGTGGATTCCCATTCACAAAATAAAATGCTAATATCTAGTTAAAATTTATTTTCTGTAGCTACTAAAGAATTCATAAAAACAGAAAAAAAATTGAAGGAAAAATCATACCAATGTGGAAAAGTCTTCCTCTTGTTACTAAGATTCAGAACTAGATTTGAAAGTATGTTTTCATAGGTAAGATAAGGATTAAGATTCAAATTTTTATATGAGTGGATTATACCCATTTTGAATATTAGGATAAACAGATTTTTAATTTGACTATAATTAATACTCGTATGTTGGAGAATGCCATATGAACATGATGATCAAAACCTGGCTTAACTAGAGGATGCTCAGAGCTATGTATTTTTTTATAGTTATTTTTAGAATCGTGCCTTATTAAACGTTCAGGTTATAACACTCATGTACTAAATTACACTAATGTTTTTAGGGATAAGAATGGTTATATTTAGAGGAAGTGTACCCGCATTTGTGTGAAGGGAGGGTGAAAACTATTTAGGAAAAAACACCTTGAATACACCCAACTGAAATTTAACCTCAATCTCCCCGTCATCGGCAGTCTAGTCTACTGCGAGAGTAGCGTGTTAGGCCATGCGGCCATCAAAGCGGGTCTACCTATTTTAATTTCATGCCCAGGCCTTTACTTATTTTTTAAGGGATAGTTTACAAGGCACATGTGTGAATTTAAAACACATCAATAACAAATTAATGTAAACTATTGTACTGTAATTTGTGCAAGAGTTGCTGTACCACCTGCATCTTTACAATAGCCCAGTCAAAATAGACATTGACCCTCGCATAAATTCACAACAAGCTGAAAATTTACAGGCACGTAAGGGATACCACTCTAATGAAATCCTGAAAAGTTCCCATTGATCCCGTGTGTACAAAATTTTTTATTCAAGGTCAAATGTTTTATTTTTATTTTTTTGGCCAAACAGTTAGTTTTACGATAAAAATAGCTCAGACTAAAATTGTAGATCAGGTAATTATCTACTAAAATTGTCCTTATACTTTTTTCTCTAAGATTTACCATTTCTGAGAAAAAGCCATTCGAAAGTTAGCTGGAGCTGTATTCTCCATAATATGCACACGTTTCCACGCCACCTATGAGGTAGTGTACGAGGCACTTTTTTTTAACGTGGTTTCCCCGGTAGGCATACTCCACCGTCTGTTGTAGTGGTAAATCAGATCTTATTGAGCTTATTCTTCATTTCTTTTTCCATAATTATCTTCTTCTTCATTTCATTTTCCATAATTATCTTCTTCTTTTTCCTTTGTATCCTCCTGAGTCTATGTAAATTGTTCGTCGTTGATGTTGGTATCTTCTTCTGTTGAAAGTTCAAAGTTTGAACACGACTGGCCTTGACAACTGATGCATGTTGTTGAACAAAATAAGCCCACTTTTTTGCAACTGCATTTCGAACTACACCCCTTCTTGCAATTACAAAAAATGGTGTTAAGGAGCTTCTCTGGTGCAGGTGGAAGTAGAGTATGGATTGGCTCCAGTATATTGTCAATTAGCTTCCAACCCCATTCTTGTGGATCCAGTGTATTGCCAAGCCACACTTGAACCTGGTAATACACTCGATAGAAATGTTGCTGAGCAGAAGCTGAGGTTGGAGGAAGACAAGCTAATTGAACACGTTTTTTTATTACGTGATTGTTTAGCAAAGGATAAGTAACGATACTTATCAATGCAGGTGATTTTTGCTGGAGCTCCATACATTGAAAGAAGAAAGCGAATTCCGTGAACGATTAGAGTTCCTGGCGTAGAATTTAAATCTTCGAACACTTGGGCACATCTCACTAAATCCTGTTTTTCGAATAATTTCAAAATTGATGTTTTACCCCTCCTGAATAATGCTGATGTAGTATCACAGCCGGTGAAAGCATGTAAAAATAAAAGATGGCGTTTACATTTAGGGAAAGCCAATAAACTCTCATTTGAAAACATTTCTGAAGATTGTTGAGCCTTGCCAGGTTTCAAAAAATAAAATAATTTTGTCACTTGGAGTTCGAGCAGTAATTAATACCAACAGATCAATGTCTTCACCAACAACAACATTTATATTTGCTGGATTAAATTGATTGATTGCAGTTTCAACAATAAGTACATCAGCATCATTGTCAGCTTGCTTAACTAAAATATTCTCAGTAGTAAATTTATCTTTTAGCATTATAATGAACCGAGACTTATTATGAACATTCGATAAAAATTGTTGTTGGCTAGTTGGAACTGTCATATGTTGGTCAAAGAGAACATTAGAGCAAGCTGCTGATTTTGTCACACGGCGACGTTGTTCGGAAGCTTTAATATTTTTTGTTGAATCGTTATAACCATCGAATAATATGGTTTCTTTTTGACCAAAATGTTGCTGAAGGTATCTTCTCGATCCCAGACCACACGATGCAATAAATATCCGTCATCAATAGTATACGTAGCATTTATGTTATCAATATAGATTTTTAGCTTTTGAAAGCAGTCATAAATGGCTGATTTTTGTGATTTCCGCATTCCAAGCTCATCGAATAATGATAACGGGTAGGGAGCTAATTCATATTAAAAATATTTTTCGATTTCAGTCTCAAATGCCGTAGTAATAATACTCATGCGTTGAAATAATAACACTGGGTCAATAGGTACTGTACTTTCTCATCATGAATTTTTATCGAGCTACTCACAGCTAAGAGAGGAGTTACTTTATCAGCACGTTTAAGTTTAATGTTATCAAACGTCAATCCTGTTATTTTAGATATGGTGGAAATCCCAACTTCACGAGCATTGTGGCAGTTAATTTTGTCATAACCAACTTCTCAGAATTACTCATTATAAATGTATTAGTCACGAAAACTTAAAATTTTACTTATATTACGCGTCAAATTATTTTCAGAGACAGCATAAGTAGTGGGGGGTCGTTTCAGATCAGTCATTTATACATAAAACTGCCTATATGTCAGAGCGTTTATATCGAAAACGTTCTATATTTGGGGGTCGTTTCGGATCAGTCATTTATACATAAAACTGCCTATATGTCAGAGCGTTTATATCGAAAACGGTCTATATTTGGGGTTTGTTTTTTACCTCTCCCGCCCCTTTTCCCCTCCTCCTGCCCCTCCCCCATGGCATACGCCGGACATGTTGGTTGTTAATTAATTAATTGGTAGGATAGAGGCGTTGGAGTTATTATTGGTAGGATAGAGGTTTTTTTATTCATCAATTAGGGCGCTGTAGTTTATTTGCTGAAGCATAGAGCCACTCGCGCTCCACGTCTTTCTCCTCCGATTGGTAGGATAGAGGTGTTTTTTATTCATCAATTAGGGCGCTGTAGTTTATTTGCTGAAGCATAGAGCCACCCGGGGCTAGCGCTCCACGTCTTTCTCCGCAGGCTGACCGATAGCAAATGACGCCAGCTTCTCCAACAGTGGCAATCAGCCTTTCACTTTTCCCTCCCCACCCCCTCCCCCCCAGAGCAGGGTTGTTCATCCTGGTTTTCGCCCTCCCCCGGTCATTCCTCCTCCTTCGCCACCCTGACGCCAGCCTGCTGGGGTGACAAGTGACCTCGATAACCTTGGGTTTTCCCAATGACGTAATCATCGCAACCCTGGCGCCGGGCTGGCGGGCAGACAAGTTGGGACAAGAATAGATAGTGACCTCAGCAACCTGTGTGTTTCCTATGACGTAATCATTGCGTGTTATGTCGCAACTCTAATTATGCACAATCAGGGGCCTCGTTATCCACAGTTAGGGGCCACTACCCCCGTCACAAGTCTACTAAAATTGGTTGTTTGGTAGTGTCTGTCGAGATGTCTGGAAATGTACCTCCACCCGCAGCTCTCGGATCGGACAACCTGGGTATTTTCCTATGCCGTAATCATTGCGTGTTATGTCGCAACTCTAGCAGCTCTAATTATGCACAATCAGGGGCCTCGGAATCCACAGTTAGGGGCCGCTATCCCCGGCACCAATGTATACTAAAATTGTTTGTTTGGTATCGTCTTTCTCAATGCATGGATGTGTGTAACAGTCACGGACCGGAGGAGTAAGTTAGAATGGTTCCAGCGTTTATGTGGTGTGAGGGATGTATAAAACCACCATCCCCCCTGAGCGAGATATGAATCCACTGCCTCCAACGGCCATAACGTGTACCCGACCCTCCCAATACTTCTTAAACAAATAAATGTAATGTTTCCGTACATAAAAAAATGCATAAGTAATGACCGTAAATATATATCAGGGCTGAATACATGGCGACAGTTTGGTGGGTCGTCAAGACAAGAATGATGGCGCCAGGTTGGCGGGCAGACAAATCAGGACAAGAATATATCGTGACCTCGACAACCTTGGGTTTTCCCAATGACGTAATCATCGCGTGTTATGTCGCAACCCTGGCGCCAGTATGTCGGCACAACAAGACGAGTTGAGACAAGCTTAAATATCGAGGTCATCGACACGGGCGCCAAGTTGGTGGGCAGACAAGAATATATCGTGTGACGTCAAACGAGGGAGGGGGGTGGCTATAAAGAGGGGTGCCCGCTTGGTTGTCTATTTATAAACGTTTGTAGAGCGGGCCAATATGGACAAGTTACAGCAGCTGGTAAATATCGTCGACGCGGTGCAGACCGTCAAATTGTGTGATCTAGCCGTAGATCAAAAGTACTCAGTTGATAAATTAAAAGCCGTCAATACAAAGTTCGGGAGACGTCTAATAGCCTATCTAGACGGTGAGTTTTGTGTATTTTTACCCTGCCGGTTTGGTACTCTTACAGATGAAGACGTGTGTGAGTTAAATAAAGAAAAACTGGTATTTACCTGCGCCGGAGTAAAACCCGGTTCACCTACCATTGTGAACTTTGAACGCGTTTAAGAGACACGGCAGTTAACAACAACAACGGGCAGCGGAGCACTCTACAGGACGTTTAGCTCTCAGGTACGCTCACCATGCTTCGATCCGGCTATATTAATTTAATGTTTGTGGGCCATACGATGGAGGGGCGTGCCTATATGACGGGAGAGAATGTTCACAGTGTCGCGGTGTGTGATAGACAGGTAATTTACAAAGTAGATGAGCGAGGCTACATAGAGTTTTGTGACTCTACCTGTCACACGATACGAGCGACGGAAGTACTACCCTACGAGAGAATCGTGGAAACGTATATGTGTGATATAACGTGCGCCGTTTACAATTTCCGCAAGGGGGACGTGGTAGCTGTGTTACCCCGACCTCCACCGCCGCCCTTCCGAGCTCCACACCACCCGTCACCGTACTTCATGCCACCGCCACCCTCAGAGAGACAGCCGTACACAGCCCCAGAGTCACAGCCGTACCCAGCCCCAGAGTACCCACCACCGGAGTCGTCTACCTACCAGACGTCACAGGCGTACCCGTCGTCAGAGTCGTCTGTCTACCAGTCAGTAGAGTCACCTGCGTGCCCACCGTCCGAGGCGTCTACCTACCAGGCGTCAGATTCACTGGCGTATCCACAGGCAGAGTCGTCTGTCTACCAGTCAACAGAGTCACCTGCGCGCCCACCACCGCCGGAGGTAAAGTCCGAAGAACCTGTAAATCTCGAGGATTTAACAATTTATAAAAATTATTCAAATGTTAAAATTATAGGTGAAACGCCCGCCGACTACATACTCGGTCTGGGCAGTTTCGGTAACGTTTTCCTTCCAAAGTCAATATATTATTTGGATTGTAAGCGCTTTAAATCTAAAGCACGCTGTATGATATATCTCGGAGGACAAAGTGTGATGTTTAAAAGTGAATTAATAAACTAGACGTACTCTGCTGCTGTCATCGGAGCTAGTGGTGAAATTTTGAAAAAAAAAACGTTAAGAGCGAGTGTTTATTTCTTTTGCTGCATCTCCAATTGACATTATGCCGTTTAAATGCTGCGTTTGTGATGGATCCTACGCAAAGCTATCCAATCTTATTCGGCACAAAATTCAATGTCAGCAAACTGCTGCTCACCAGGATACCTGTTGGGACGAGGAGGTATTATGCAGGGCGTTAGACATGATCGAGAAAGAGGAATACAGCCGTGTCAAGTGCTTAAACGAACTTGAGAAAAACAAAAGTTATAACGTTGTGCTATCGGAAGAGCCCGAACCTAATGTTATTGTGCTTGAGTTTGTTGGAAGAGTAAGATTGCCAGGTAAAAACTGTGGAGACATTATCAATATACACTCTAGCGTCTCTCAACGTGTCTTGAACTATTATGGAGGTGGCTCCTACACATTTTCTAGATGGTAGATGTATTTTATATGTATTGGTCAAAACACCTAAATAATATTGCTGCTTGTTGTGAATGTTTTTAAATTAACCAATTGTTGATTGGTAATAAAATTGACTCCTACTCATTTTCTAACTGGTAGATGTCTTTTATATGTATTGGTCAAATGACCTAAATAATATTGCTGCTTGTTGTGAATGTTTTAAATTAACCAATTGTTGATTGTCAATAAAATTGACTCCTACTCATTTTCTGGCTGGTAGATGTATTTTATGTGTATTGGTCAAAAGACCTAAATAATATTGCTGCTTGTTGTTGTTGTTTTAAATTAATCAATTGCTGATTGTCAATAAAAAAAGAAACTAGCACTAAAATGTCGTTATTATTTTTAAATCCTCGGCTGGACAATCAAAGACCTGAAGGAGACGCCAACATTGTTGTGACTTAGTTTGCTATCCAGGGTTGAATTGCTTATCTAATCCATAATATATATTTACGAGTATATCTTACCCCCTTAATGTGAACAAACCAGTATACGTACTAAGATACATATGTAAGCCAAAGTTTCCAGGGTTCGATTCCCTTGTGCAGGTGTAATTTTTTAAGAATATGATATGTATTAAAATGGTGAAGAAGAAAATGCTACATATAAAGGAGGAAGCAGTTTTCTCATCACGGCGTTAGGAAGACTGCCCACTGCGCCAAGTGTCCAGAAAGAATGTATAACTCTCTCTCTCTGTGAAGGGAGACATGTATTGGTCTGTTAATCTATGTCGCGTGGTCAATGGTCAAGACGTCTAAGGAATCACTTGGCCACGAGGCGTTAGCATGTCTGTCTGTCCCCCCAGATCAAGTGTCCAGGCTTCGATTCCCTGTATGACTGAAAATGTTGGTTCAAGAGGGGAATGGGAACTAGTACACCAATTGAAGCAAAGAGACGGTCTTACACATGTCAGGGGTTCGAAACCCTATATTAGCCATATGTCATGATGTTTTTTTTCTGGGAGAGCGGATTCCTGTAAGGTTTTTCCCTGTCTCACTCTCCGTGCAAAAGTTGGGGTTCACTTCCATGTCCTTTCAAAAAAAGTAATTATGTTGCTACCAAACCTATGTCAAATATGATACTTTGAGCTGGAAACTGTCTGTAGACATCTTTTATAAGTATTGATCAAAAGACCTAAATAATATTGCTTGTTGTTGTTGTTGTTTTAAATTAATCAATTGCTGATTGTCAATAAAAAAACTAGCAATAAAATGTTATTATTTTTTAAATCCTCGGCTGGAGAATCAAAGACCTGAAGGAGACGCCAACATTGTTGTGACTTAGTTTGCTATCCAGGGTTGAATTGCTTATCTAATCCATAATATATATTTACGAGTATATCTTACCCCCTTAATGTGAACAAACCAGTATAACGTACTAAGATACATATGTAAGCCAAAGTTTCCAGGGTTCGATTCCCTTGTGCAGGTGTAATTTTTTTTAAGAATATGATATGTATTAAAAGGGTGAAGAAGAAAATACTACATATAAAGGAGTCAACAGCTTTCTCATCACGGTGTTAGGAAGACTGCCCGCTGCGCCAAGTGTCCAGAAAGAATGTAATAACTCTCTCTCTCTCTGTGAAGGGAGACATGTATTGGTCTATTAAATCAGCTCGCTGGCCAACGTGTCAAGACGTCTAAGAATCAATGCCAAGCTTCATTCCTTCTGTACAGAGAATGTATTGGTTCTTAACTAGAATGTTGGTCAACGGCAAGAACTAGAATCACCATTGGCAAAGGACGGTCTTACACATGTCAGTTCTGCCCACAGATTAGTGTCCAGGCATTCGATTTTCCCTTTCGAAAGTTCGGTTCAGAGGTGTACTGTCACCATTGGCAAAGATGAGGTTCACTGTCCAGTGTCCTAAAATAATATGTGCCACAACCTATGTATTTATCTTTCGAGTGAGAGCGAATCTCCGTGAAGATAGTAATTCCCGTCCTGTTATTACTTCTTCGTGCAGTTGAGTTCAAGCATAATAAATCCTTTGATAAATGAAATTTATTTGCACACCTATGTAATAATCTTTGAATTAATTTAGTGAAAGATTTAATTCACCTCAACAATGTTTTATTAAATCTTTAAGTAAATGCTAGAAAAATAATTACTCTCTGTTAAAATGACTTATATATGTTAAGTGGAAAACTAGAAGTTTTTTAAAATTTTATATCAGCTTAGGAAATAACCTCATGTGTAGTGATGAGGAGCCATGCTTAATAACATAAATTAATAAAGTCTAATTGTAGTGCTTTTAATGAAACATTTATTTATTTATTTATAAAAACAAACAACATTTTGATGATCACAATAACTAATCACAAATATAAACGTTTAACCAAAAAAAATTTCTAATATATATATATATATTTAACAATCAATTATTATTCTACAATAATATTTCTGATTGAAATAGCGGACCAGATAATAATTACTATATTTTATTTATAAAAACAAACACAACATTTTGCTGATCACAATAACTAATCTGTAAATATAAACGTTTAACCAAATTTTTCTAATATTTATTTAACAAAATTTAAATTTTCAAAATAAATACCTTATACGTTAAAATCAAAATACTGGGGTATCATCCGGTGCATAACGTCGTCTATATCAATATCCGAATCACCATCGTTAACAAAATTTAAATTTTCAAAATAAATAAATTATACATGAATTACCTGAGATTTATTTGGTATTTGTAAATATTAGATTTTTCCTGTTAAAATCGGTCTGTTTTTCTAATATATATTAACAATCAATTATTATTCTACAATAATATTTCTGATTAAAATAGCGGCCCAAATAATAATTACTATATTTTATTAATAAAAAAACAAACAACATTTTGCTGATCACAATAGCTAATCTGTAAATATAAACGTTTAACCAAAATTTAAATTTTCAAAAATAATACCTTATATGTTTAAATCAAAATAAATAAATAAATTATACATGAATTACCTGAGATTTATTTGGTATTTGTAAATATTCGATTTTTTCCTCTTAAAATCGGACTATTTTTCTAATATATATTTAACAATCAATTATTATTCTACAATAATATTTCTGATTAAAATAGCGGACCAAATAATAATTACTATATTTTATTTATAAAAACAAGCACAACATTTTGCTGATCACAATAACTAATCTGTAAATATAAACGTTTAACCAAAAAATTTTTCTAATATTTATTTAACAAAATTTAAATTTTCAAAATAAATACCTTATATGTTTAAATCAAAATAAATTTGAATTACCTGAGATTTATTCGGTATTTGTAAATATTAGATTTTTCCTGTTAAAATCAGCCTATTTTTCTAATATATATTTAACAATCAATTATTATTCTATAACAATATTTCTGATTGAAATAGCTGACCAAATTATAATTACTAAACAAACACAACATTTTGATGAGCACAAAAAAAAACTAATCTGTAAATATAAACGTTTAACCAAATTTTTTTCTAATATTTATCAAACAAAATTTAAATTTTCAAAATAAATACCTTAAATGTTTAAATCAAAATACTGGGGCATCATCCGGCGCATAACGTCGTCTATATCAATATCAGTATCCGTATCACCCTCGGCACATGGTGAAGGGGATGTCAAGTCTATTGTTCTTGCGCCTGAAATAGCGGTCCGGATAGGCCGCGTTGCTCTTCTCTTGTCAACACGGCCTATCCAAATCCCTGAATTAATTTTTCGTACCCCCGAGGTACCTGGAGACGATTGTGACAGCGTGTCCACCGGAGACGCTGGAGGAGGCGCCTGAGGAAGGTCCTGGGTGACCAAGGGTACCCCGGGGGTTTGCGTGGAGCGCTGCCCGTTCTCTGGAACAGCGGTGGTAGGAGGCAGCTGGTTCCTTGAATGGTGTCGGCGGACAACGTCGGCCATATAGGCTACCATAGCCTCTACAAAGTTGTCCGCCAACCTCAAACTTTCTTTGTTTTGCGCGATCTCCGCTGCCTGCTGTACCACCGTCAGACCATCAGCGCTCCAGCAGGACTCATCTAAGCAATTAAGTTAAGTTTAACTTTGAGTTGCACCGCGCCATTTATATTTAAATAACTTATAACTGGCTTATTCATTAACGGGTGAGAAAGTTTTCTTAGTGTCAATCTATAGCAGGCAGCTAATATAAATACAAACAAAGTTAGGATTTTAGCCACACAACACACACATAATAGTTATTGCGGTTTTTTTTTCCATCAAACCAGAGACTCCTGATCGAGAAAAATAAGTATGGTTCATGAATATATATTTAAAGCGCCGGCAAGAAATTAAACAAGAAGCTCGTATTTTAGGCACGCATAACCCTAAATGTTTTCACGTGAAGGGAACGTGGCACACGTTAAAAAAAAACAAAAAAAAAAAATCTATGGCTTAGTGTAGTCAATTATTATTATTATTATTATTATTATTATTATTATTATTATTATTATTAGCATTATAAAGCCTACGGAATCACTCCCCCCTTGGCTGCGGTCTGACAACACACACCGGTCTAACGGGCGGTTCCTTATAGTAGGAATAGGGTGGGGTGTCTTGTGTAGGGCCCAATAGCTTGCTTGTGGTACCGGGGGTTATTAGGAGCAAATGCCTGTATTCTAATACTAAAGGGGGTGTCAGATAATATCTGTAGGCGTGTCAGCGGTGGTGATGACGAGACGAGTCGGGTTGTCCGGTTGACCATCAGGGCTGGTCCGTTGCAGTGGTGGGGAAGGACCGAAAAGAAATAGGCTCTCTGGATTGGCTCTTGACGTATGGAGTAAATCTTCTGTTGTATATCCATGTTCTGTTATAAATAATCAATACTTTATTTACTGTAGTGTTGCTACAACAACGTAAATACCTGTTATTTTAGTTTCACAAAACTTATGGTTTCTACAGACCTACCTACCGCTTACTAGCATAAAGATAAGAAGCGAGAGAAAGTCCCGGCATCATTTATTTATACAAGTAATTGTAGATATATAATATTATAGTTTTTAACCTATTTATTCCTTAACTATCGAGAAAGGTTCTTTTTTTTTTTTGACGGTGGAAAAGCAGATAGCTATTATAAACACAAACAGTAAGAAAGTTTGGATTTATTCACGGATAGTTATTTTCATTAAGTATCGTTCATGTAGGCAAGAAATTAGCCCGCCTATTAGCTAATATTTGTCAAAGAGGTAATCGAGCAGGGACGTCCTCCCGCAAATTTAACTAGGCAAATAAACAGACAACTTATAAAATTAAATAGCTGAATCAAGCCTATAATGTCCTATAACAGCATTGACTAACATTTAACTCAAGCATGAAATATGTTTTTTTTAAACAGTAGCAAATTTAACCCTAGCAAATACACATACAAATTAAAATTTAAAATCAAGCACTTTTAAGCCAAGTAACAGAAGAGAATTGAAATACCTTGTGTGGAGGCTGTTGAATTATGATTAGATTAATAAATGCTAGCTTTTAAAACAGTAGCAAATTTAACCCTAGCAAATACTCAGACAATTTAAAAATTAAAATCAAGCACTTTTAAGCCAAGTAACAGAAGAGAATTGAAATACCTTTTGTGGAGGCTGTTGAATTATGATTAGATTAATAAATGCTAGCTTTTAAAACAGTAGCAAATTTAACCCTAACAAATACCCAGGCAATTTAAAAATTAAAATCAAGCACTTTTAAGCCAAGTAACAGAAGAGAATTGAAATACCTTGTGTGGAGGCTGTTGAATTATGATTAGATTAATAAATGCTAGCTTTTAAAACAGTAGCAAATTTAACCCTAACAAATACCCAGGCAATTTAAAATTTAAAATCAAACACTTTTAAGCCAAGTAACAGAAGAGAATTGAAATACCTTGTGTGGAGGCTGTTGAATTATGATTAGATTAATAAATGCTAGCTTTTAAAACAGTAGCAAATTTAACCCTAACAAATACCCAGGCAATTTAAAATTTAAAATCAAACACTTTTAAGCCATGTAACAGAATAGAATTGAAATACCTTGTGTGGAGGCTGTTGAGTTATGATTAGATTAATAAATGCTAGCTTTTAAAACAGTAGCAAATTTAACCCTAGCAAATACATAGACAATTTAAAATTTAAAATCAAACACTTTTAAGCCATGTAACAGAAGAGAATTCAAATACCTTGTGTGGAGGCTGTTGAATTATGATTAGATTAATAAATGCTAGCTTTTAAAACAGTAGCAAATTTAACCCTAACAAATACCCAAGCAATTTAAAATTTAAAATCAAGCACTTTTAAGCCATGTAACAGAATAGAATTGAAATACCTTGTGTGGAGGCTGAATTATGATTAGATTAATAAATGCTAGCTTTTAAAACAGTAGCAAATTTAACCCTAGCAAATACACAGACAATTTAAAATTTAAAATCAGACACTTTTTAAGCAATGTAACAGAAGAGAATTGAAATACCTTGGGTGGATGATGCCGAATTTTCCATCTTGATTAATCAGTCGTTCTGAAACGTGCGGTTTCCACTTGAAGAAGGCAGAGGGTTGGTTGAAACTCATCCCTATATATATATGAACCAAAACCTCCCTTTCACTGGAGAGCCATCGACCTCCTTTCTAATTTACATCGAAAATAGAAGCGGAAAAATACGTATTGTCTCACCAATACTTGAGCAATATTAGTTTTCAACGACACACTTATTGTGTGGTACACTCGAAATTTAAAGAAAAAAAAACGCGCTAGTAACGATAAAAATTATAGCGTGGGACCAGGAATCGAATCGAGAGTGCTTTCTTAAACCTGTGGCTCGCAAACCATCCCTGGTTCATCCACCTTGACGTGATAAATTCCCTGGTTTCAACTGTTGACATTAGAACCTAAGGGTCGCTAACGATTGATCTTGGGCATCAAGAATCAGGACGAATGGTGTCACCTTCATTGTTTGACTTGTGACCGCAAACACACTATCCGTGGTTCAAATCACGGCTGGGTGAAAGTTAAACTCTCCCTGCGGTTCACTTAGCCTAGTATATAAGTTTTAATAATTTTGCTAAACAACTCCACTCCATAGATTCCTTCAACAGCGCCGGGGTTTTTCCATATTCTCCCGGCGGGTACACTTATGTGTGTGTGAACTTGAAACCTTACCTTAAATATTTTAATTTGTTTGGTAGAAAGACCAAAACTATAGTATGAAGAGCATATAGCTACTTTACCTGCGGTCAGTATCTATCAACATACTTGCTCGGTATGCGTTTGTTATTCACCTGCATCACAGGTAGCGTAGTCTAAGACGTCACTGCCAATGCCTGGGAGGTCGCGGGTTTGATTCCCGTTCTGGTACATGACCATTCTAGGTGTCAGCCCTCCCGCAAACGTAGACCAAAGGTGTTTTTTTCCGCACCCTTCGTGAAAATGCGGGTACATTTTCCGTCCTCCTATCTACTTAGCGGGGTTCATCATTGGTTTGACTTCGAACACTGAGGCAAATGCGGGTACACTATCCCAAGATATTAAATACCGTGTGTGAACTCGTCACCTTACCTTAAATATTAACAACATATTCTTACTAGTTTTTTTATTGACAATCAACAATTAATTTACAAGCGCAATATTATTTAGGTCTTTGCCGACTGTGAGTACTTGACGTATGAATAGGGGATTCTGCCTGTTTAAAGTATATGCTGTATATCACATGACTTGAGACGTATGAATATGTTAAATAGTGAGTATTCAGACAGAACTTTTATTTGCTTTCTACCCTAGAATTATTTGTACTACAGATCACCTGACTTGACGTATGAATACGGGGTTCTGACCGTTTAAAATATCACATGGCCGGGCGTATGATAAATACTCAGCAAATTGTTAAAGAAAACCTTACATTGACTTATTTATTATTTGTAAACTCTCCTAGAAACCTTACATTAACTAAACTGGCTTTCGATGCCATCTAGTGGGCCGATAAGCAAGCACGACAAAACCCTGTACGGCAATTAAATAATATTAATATAATATTAAATATTAAATAATGTATAACCTTTACACATGTTCCTATGTTAAATACCTAGGGAAAAAAAATCATGGCGGCTATATATATTTTGATAACATAAATAATAACTTTTACATAAGTTTATAAGTAAAATATCTAGGAAAAAAATCACGGTGCTTATATAACTTTTAGATACATTCCCAGAAGTTTATTTTTAAATACCCGTTTCATATTCGATACTGTAAGTACCGTTACCCATCAGACACCTTCAACCTACCACAGAGGATGGGCCGTGTCTGCTAGATGCTCTGTTCAAGCAACAGCGGAGTACGCTTTGGCGCAGAATGAATAGCAAATGATGGTGCACAACTGGTTGCATGTACTGCCATGGCGCCGAATGAATAAGTTTGGTTTAGCAAACGGTGGTGCAAAATGGACGAACGAAACCTGCTTGATTATTACACCGTATAAATATGTGAGAGTAGATATCATAACTTTTCTATGTCTAAGATGAGGCTATTCCTATTAAAATTGGACTATACAGGAACACCCCCTCTGTCCACGTGGGTGAGATTTGAACCCCAGATCGCCAAGCTGTCCAACGAGTTTTATTCACCCAGGGTTTCCCCCACCCTCCCTCCACGCAGATGAAGGTACATTCAAGCGAGGAGTCCTTTAAGGAACACAAACTCGTTGTTCTTTTACATTATCAATAATGCATTTGAAATAAAATAAGCGTAGTTTACTCGTGGCAATATTACGGGTAATTCTTGTATATTAGAAATGGCCAGGTAGTGGATGCGTGCGAGAGAGCTGTCATAGACTTTGGGCAGTGGAGCATGGACACTTTCCTACAAATTCGGGTACATTTTATCAGCATTCTACTTTACGCATAAATTTCCTATTAGTGTAAATAAATACATCCTTTTTAATAATTGGTTTCTTCTGATCCACTTTCCTACAAATTCGGGTACATTTTATCTGCATTATACTTTACGCATAAATTTCCTATTAGTGTAAATAAATACATCTTGTTCCAACCCTCCAGATCACCAAGCTGTCCAACGAGTTTTATTCACCTCTGGTTTCCCCACCCTCCCTCCGCGCAGCTGTGCGAGGAGGCCTTTGTTTTAACACCTAATATGATTACAGGCATAGGTAAGGTCAGTGTTAGAGCAACTTTTCTATCTTTAAGATAAGCTTGTTATAGCATAGTTTACTTGCGTTTATATACAGTAATTCATGTATATTAAAATAGGACAGGTAGTAAGAAGTGGTTGTGCTAGATATTTGGTTTTAAAAGATACATTAGAATCTTTCACTCTGCACCACCTAATGGATGTGTGTGCGAGCTGTCATAGACTTTGGGCAGTGGAGCTTAAACACGTCAACGTTCAACCAAAGTAGTAGCGAAACTGCCTTATAACGGTAAATTATTTGTTCGCTTGGTGTGCCTGTTTTGCACGGAGCTTATTGCCTGTCAGTCACACCACAGAAGGTAAAGACCCTGGGAGGGTGGTGGTGGTGCTCTGTGGAAATTCCAGTCCGGGGGAAGGGGGTGATTCCGGCCACCAGCTCCTTGCGATGTCGAAACTGGAACTACCCGGCTCTGAGTGGGGTGGGGGGATTCAACTGCCTGAAAAGTGAAAGGCTGATTGCCACTGTTGGAGGTGAGTACGTCATAGAGCCTGCGGAGTACGCTTTGGCGCAGAATGAATAGCAAATGATGGTGCACAACTGGTTGCATGTACTGCCATGGCGCCGAATGAATAAGTTTGGTTTAGCAAACGGTGGTGCAAAATGGACTAATGTGTCTCTGCGCATACGCAACACAGATCTGTCCATAAGTCCTTTTGTAAATCCAGGCATCGACCCAGCGAAGTGGACGGAGGTGCCTGCTCGATGCTCTGTTCCACTGCCTTAAATATGAGTGAAGAATGACCCTAAGCACGGAACGAATCCTGGATAGCTCAGTGGTCAGAGCAATGGCGTACTAAGCCAGAGGTCCCGGGTTTGATTTCCGTGTCCAGGCCGTGTGGCTTAGATTACGTGTGTGAACTTGTCACCTTACCTTATAAGCAGCAATATTATTTAGGTGATTGTCAGGATCAGCGGGGGAGAGCATGAAATCGAAACCGTGACTGGTAGCGGAGTTAGGGGTTCAAACATTTCCATCGTCAAAGGCTGAATATATTCTAGGCTATTTCAAACTCTCGCTCCACGCAAATGCGGGTACACTATCCCAAGATATTAAATACCGTGTGTGAACTCGTCACCTTACCTTAAATATTAACAACATATTCTTACTAGTTTTTTTTATTGACAATCAACAATTAATTTACAAGCGCAATATTATTTAGGTCTTTGCCGACTGTGAGTACTTGACGTATGAATAGGGGATTCTGCCTGTTTAAAGTATATGCTGTATATCACATGACTTGAGACGCATGAATATGTTAAATAGTGAGTATTCAGGCAGAACTTTTATTTGCTTTCTACCCTAGAATTATTTGTACTGCAGATCACCTGACTTGACGTATGAATACGGGGTTCTGACTGTTTAAAATATCACTTGGCTTGGCGTATGATAAATACTCAGCAATTTGTTAAAGAAAACCTTACATTGACTTATTTATTATTTGTAAACTCTCCTAGAAACCTTACATTAACTAAACTGGCTTTCGATGCCATCTAGTGGGCCGATAAGCAAGCACGACAAACCCTGTACGGCAATTAAATAATATTAATATAATATTAAATATTAAATAATGTATAACCTTTACATATGTTCCTATGTTAAATACCTAGGGAAAAAAATCATGGCGGCTATATATATTTTGATAACATAAATAATAACTTTTACATAAGTTTATAAGTAAAATATCTAGGAAAAAAATCACGGTGTTTATATAACTTTTAGATACATTCCGAATACGAATGAATAGCAAACGCGGTACCACGTGGGCTTTTTTCACTTTCGCAAATGTTGGGTGCATTGAAGCGGTCGTTGCCCGCCCTGCAAGATCCTATGTAAGTCAGGAAGAAAAAATATTAAATGAATCAACATTATGTGTGAAGCTAAAAATAAACCTCGGTGTATCCAACCGGATTTCAAGTCCTGACCTCTCCACCCCTAACAAACATAACAGGTGAGTATGATGTTTAGTCCATGTGCTCATATTGCGAGAGTGCTGTCATAAAACTGAGAGTAGTTTTTCCCGAGGATCGAACCTCAGACCCTCTACCACTTGGGACAGCGGTCACCTTCATATTTGAATCCGGTGCTAATAATTATATCGCAAGCAACCGCTTAAAACTCCGACTTCCTCCCATATTTAGTAGTATAGTCTTTTGCTATAGTAGCGCCTTAAACCATGTGGTCATTCTTTATGTTACGTGCAATGATAAGCTAAATACCCGTTTTCATATTCGTTATACAGATACAATTACAGAGGATTAGCCATTTAATTTATCTGTACTTAGTCCGCTCTTGCAGAGGGCGAGAGAATTATTAACATTGAGTCGAAGTTGTGCGGTGTTATCGCCTATTAAGGGGTAACTAACTAATCGGGCCGTCGGTAAGGCGTTCAGTAATTTGATGGTCTCTGGTTCGAATCCAATCTAGACACACGAATTACAAATTAACTTAGCTATAGAACAGTAAATTCACCGTGCAAAACGGGCGTCGCTAAAATCTACCCTCCCTCAGTGCATCTGAAGGTACTCTCGCAAATGTTGAGTGCATTGATGTGTGGGCTTAAACTTTCATAGGGATATAGTTGCGAACATTAAATTCAATATTATTCCTCCGTTGCGAGCTGACTTGGGCCGTCAGCTTTCACGGAATGTAAAAGCGAATCTGCCGTTTAACGGGACTTTTCATAGCTGCCTTACAGGTGTCTATTTTGAGAAACACAATGACTCCTCAAGGTGAATGGAGGTTATTGCTCGGTACGTCGCCCCCAGAAGGTAATGACCGGGGGAGGGGGAAAACCAGGATGAACAACCCCTGCTCTGGGGGGGAGGGGGTGGGGAGGGAAAAGTGAAAGGCTGATTGCCACTGTTGGAGAAGCTGGCGTCATTTGCTATCGGTCAGCCTGCGGAGAAAGACGTGGAGCGCTAGCCCCGGGTGGCTCTATGCTTCAGCAAATAAACTACAGCGCCCTAATTGATGAATAAAAAACACCTCTATCCTACCAATCGGAGGAGAAAGACGTGGAGCGCGAGTGGCTCTATGCTTCAGCAAATAAACTACAGCGCCCTAATTGATGAATAAAAAAACCTCTATCCTACCAATAATAACTCCAACGCCTCTATCCTACCAATTAATTAATTAACAACCAACATGTCCGGCGTATGCCATGGGGGAGGGGCAGGAGGAGGGGAAAAGGGGCGGGAGAGGTAAAAAACAAACCCCAAATATAGACCGTTTTCGATATAAACGCTCTGACATATAGGCAGTTTTATGTATAAATGACTGATCCGAAACGACCCCCCAAATATAGAACGTTTTCGATATAAACGCTCTGACATATAGGCAGTTTTATGTATAAATGACTGATCTGAAACGACCCCCCCACTACTAGCATAGTTATGCATATTATGGAAAATACAGCTCCAGCTAACTTTCGAATGGCTTTTTCTCATAAATGGTATATCTTAGAGAAAAAAGTATAAGGACAATATTAGTAGATAATTACCTGATCTACAATTTTAGTCTGAACTATTTTTATCCTAAAACTAACTGTTTGGCCAAAAAATCCAAAAAACCAATTTTGGCAACCTTTGACCTAGAATAAAAAAAATTTCACACACGGGATCAATGGGGACTTTTCAGGATTTCATTAGAGTGGTATCCCTTACGTTCCTGTACATTTTCAGCTTGTTGTGAATTTATGCAAGGGTCAATGTCTATTTTGACCGGGCTACTAGACATTTGCGAAGCAGTTTCTTTGAGTTTGAATTGAATCTCAAATTGAAGTAAATATTATTCAAGAACTTCAAATAATTAAAAATAAAAATAAATGAAAAGATTTCACATTGTAAAAAAAATATAAAGAATTATGTTTGGACCCTAGTCCCTATAAGTTATCATGTTTCAATGTAAGTTCTTCAATACGTTCATGCAACAATAGTTGACCTTGTCAAAGCTATAAGTCATTCACGAGCTAAGTTTACCTAGATGACAGCTCAAAATGTTACCAAAAGTAATCCCTAATATATCATAACGCCAACAGCTGACATCCATCATAACAAAACTGTGATCTTTCCCAAGTGTTGGCAACCCAAAACCTAAACATATGATTTTCGAACTGTCATCCACGAAAAAACCTATCGTGAACGGAATATAAGAAGTAAAGAATCCATCATCTGTTGTGATGTTACAATTTCAATACATATCTAGAATCCTCAAAAATAATACATTTGTTATGTATTATAAGGTATACGAAGGTTTTATAAACTCTGTTATTGGGAAAAAAGGGTGGCTTATTTTCCAGTCTATCGTGGTAATTAATAAGCATTTACTTTACCTCCCAAGTAATGTTATTCAAAATATATTAACATATTTTAGGCACATTGTTGAATTGCAATGGTTTAAAACCTTATAATTTTTTTTGTAATGTAGTTTGAGTTATCGAATCAAATAATATAATTTATATCAATATTATCAAAGCTTTGCAATAATAACTTATACTAATTACGCCCGTTTTATTCAATTACTACAAAATTTTGCTATGCACACCTAATCGTACCTTGTAAAATTACCCTATTGTGTGGTTTAAAAACTGAGGCCATAGCGTAACCCATCAAGTTAAAAGTACTACCTTTCAAGGTAAGTGTATTGTATATAACAATAGAGAATTAAAAAAAATATTGAACATATATTATGAGTATTTTGGCTTTCAATATTCTTATTGGCGAAGCTTTAAAATTGCTGAAACCTATTTTTTTCTCTCTCAAAGTTGACCAATATTCCAAGTTTATGAATCTGTGCACACCACTATAAAGCAGCATAAAAGCTGACCATGAGCTGCTATAGGTTTGTTTTAGTAGCTATTCGTAAATGATTATCAAACAGTGTTTCCCAACCTGAGTGGTACCCCCCTCCCTCAAAGGGGTTTATGGTCTTCAAAGGGGGCGGTATATTGTAAGGGGCAATAGCGGGTGATTTGTATGTATTATGTTTTTTCAAATTAAGATGTACTGTTTGTTTGGCAACAGGCAACTATTGATCAGAAGTGTGGACAAACTTGAGACTTTTGACGGGTAATGGAAACTATATTTGTTCTTGTACTTTTAATTTTTATTTCTATTTATCCTCGGTATTTATGTTTTACCTAGAGGGTCTTGAAGGACATTAATTAAAATTTATTTTTACATATTCATAAGGATTATTTAGTTTAACTCTATTAGGAAAATCTATTTGCATTTTATGAGGTAATTCTATTATATATATAAGAAGGTACAAGAAAGGTTGGGGATTGTGTGATAATGATCGATTTTCTTGAAGAAACCGTCATTACATCTTTTTTCCAATGGCAGCAATATAAAGTTTGAACTGTGCTCTTCTTTTCATTGTAAAAGCCATACTTGTGTTTGCTACTTTTATATGTTTATATTGGGTGTCCTGGTGGTCTAGGTGTAAGGTGTCGTTGATTGAGATTGTTATAACTATTCTTGAAAATGTTTCACCTTTAACAAGACAACATTTTGTATTCGTCTCACAGCCATCTTCAATGGCAGAATTACATTTATTAGCCTCGCATATAGAAAGTTCGATGCTAGCAGAGCAGGAATATTTAATTTCTAACCCTCCACCCACTATGGATAGTAAATCCAATACAAATTACAGTTCTAACAAACCAAAGAATTACAGTTATAGTAAACCCTCCCAAACACAAGGTTCTAAACCCCAAGTGAGTCAAATTAAAAATTCAACTAATTTAAATCAAAAGAAAAATATGTCATCAATTAAGTGTTTTAATTGTGGACAAATGAGTCACTACAAAAGTCAGTGTAGGTCAAAAAACTAGTAGTGCGCCAGAAAAGACATGGCTTAGCTGGGAACCGCAAAACCAATCCATGTACCTTGGATCCAATCATTAAAATTAATATTAATGGTATTTCATATTGTGCACTTGTTGAGACTAGAGCAAGTTGTTCCTTCATAAATTCTAAACTTTTCAAAAATTACCTAATTTACATCCTTCAGATGATAAACATTTAGAAACTAAATATTTTGTCATTGCTAATAGAACCACACTCAAAATAAATAGACATATTTATTGTACAATTAAAATTAAAAGATTTACCTTGAAACATTATTCATGTGTTGACGATAATTTGCCATATGATGTGATATTAGGCATATATTTCCTGTCTAGGACAAATACACAGATTGATTTGAATAATAATAGTATTTATTTAAAATTTAACCCCTGTATTAAAATTAAATTTGAGAAAGTGAATACTAAACATAAGAACATTCTAATCAGTAATCCACCCAGTGAACTTAGTGCGACTTTACAGAGTTTCTCAGATACTATATCCACTAAGTGGGGGAAATGTGATATATTTCCGTATCAAATTTCTTTATCTAATTATAAACCTGTCAGATCACCACCCTATTCTTGTTCACCACCTAAGTTAAAGGCTTTTAAAGAACTAGTCTAGGATCTACTCGATAAGAATATAATACGACCATCCCAGTCTGCATATGTTAGTCCTGCATTTATAATCCCTAAGAAATATGGCGGACATAGACTGATAGTCGACTATAGGAAAATTAATAAACAGATTGTTTTTGACCCCTACCCGATGCCTACTGTCTAAAGTGCTTTTCAACATTTAGAGGGGGCGAAGGTCTATAGTTTAATAGACCTGAATGTTAGTTTTCGTCGGTGTACATTTATGGAGGACTCTAAGCAATATACCGCTTTTGTAACACCTTGGGGCTGTTATGAGTATAACAGGGTCTCTCTTGGAATCACTTGTGGACGAGCAGCATTGAGTCGAGCTTTGAACCATATTTTGGCACATTTTAAATTCAAATCTGTGTTTAATTACCTAGACGACATAAGTGTGTATAGTCAGTCCTTAGAAGAGCATAATGAACATGTCAGATTAGTTTTGCAGCGCCTTAGAGAGGCAGGTCCAACAGTGAACCCGGATAAAGTGACGTGGGTAACTGATTGTATTAAATATTTGGGGTATGTCATTTCTAAGGGAATTATTCTTGTTGACCCAGAGCGGATTAGTCCTATTGTCAATTTCCCAGCCCCCAAGAATTTAAAACAAGTTCAACGTTTTATGGGGATGTGTGCCTATTATTCGAGGTTTATTCCTTCTTTTTCGGAGCTAGCAGCCCCGTTAAACCAGCTAAAAATAAGGGTGTACAATTTGTCTGGGGAGAAGAACAAAAAACTGCCATTTCTAAACCTAAGCAAAATTTGGTGTCCCTTAAGGTATTGAGAATGCCTAATTTCTTGCTTCCATTTGAACTTAAGGTAGATGCTTCATCTTATGCACTTGGTGCTGCCCTCTCTCAACGATATACTGAAGGATTACTTCCGGTAGCTTTTGCGAGCAAATCTTTAAATGAGTCTCAGAAGAGGTACAGTCCGTATGAAAAGGAATGTCTTTCTTGCGTATTTGGTATTGAGAAGTTTGCAGATTATCTGGAGCAACACGAGTTCGTTTTGTATACAGATAATAGTGATTTATCTTGGATGTTTAATCACCCGAAACAATTAGGTAAGATTGGCCGTTGGGTTTTAAGATTGTCTCAATTCAAATTTTCTACTGTACATGTCTCAGGGAAAGATAACGTAGTTGCCGATGTTTTATCATGTATCAATGAGGGCGTGTTTCCTATACTTGCTTGCATTAACCCTTCTAATTTAAATGTCATTAGTACTATCCCGGAATCAGTTGTGTCCTTAAGACAACATCAATTGGAAGATCCCTTTTGTAGGGGGATTATTGATCTCTTAGGTAGTGGTGATGATGTAGAACATTTTCTTATCCATAGAGACCTTCTATGCGTGCGGGGTAAGAACAACATGGGTAGAAAGATTTTTGTTCCCTCTAAATTAAGGATATGATCCTTAGATACTTTCATAATTCTACCTTTGGAGGCCACTTGGGAATTTTCAAAACGCATCATAAGGTTGCTCAAGAGTTTTTTTGACCTAATATGTATAAGAATGTTAAACAGTGGATTAGAAAGTGTGATGGGTGTTTGGGAGCCAAGCCCTCTCAGAACACTCGTTATGGGTTGCACGCTGCAGATGTCGCTCATAACCCGTGAGATATTGTGTTTGTGGACTTCGTGGGACCCATCACTCGTTCTACCAGTGGGAATACCCGTGTTCTTAATCTCATTGATGGGTTTTCTAAGTTTGTTGTTGTTATCCCCCTAAGGAATATGAAAGGTTCGACTACCGTTAAAGCCTTGTCTGATAGAGTGTGGGCGATTTTTGGTGCTCCCAGAAAGATAGTAAGTGATAGTGGACCCTGCTATCGTTCTAAGGCTTTCATTACATGTGTTTGGCGTGGGGAATCAAACATGTAACTTCTAGTACGTATAACCCTGCACCTAATCAGGTAGAAAGATTTAATAGAAATCTAAATATTACTTTGCCCATTTATTATGGTAGTTTCCAGCCTCACTGGGACAAGGAGCTAGACTTCCTATCTCTTGCTTTCAACCCAGCTATTCACAAGTTTACAGGAGCTACACCCTCCTCTTTATTACTTAGCAGGGAATTGAGTCATCCCTTTTTGGCAATTTGGGACGTTGACCCTCTAGTTGGGGATTGTGGGACCTCCACGTATTATGAAAGGTGTAAGCTTGCCTTTCATAATTTGCGGAGATCCGCGGCTTAAAACCAAGGTCGGTTGCCTGTAAATGTTTCTGTAAATGACATGGTTATGTGCCGTACCTTCCCATTGAGTTCAGATGCCGACAGGATCTCTGCCAAGCTCACTCCAAGGTGGAGCGGTCCATGGAGAATCAGTTCATTTTTAACGCCTGTATCCGTTCATCTTAAACTCGTGGAGGATGAGCAACAAAGTTTTCGAGCTCATGTAAACCATTTAAAGAAGGTACCATAAATGTTGTATATTTGTATATATTAGATGTTGTAAAAAGATATAATTAATAATGTGTTGAAATAATTTCTACTAGATCTAGTAGAAACTATAGTAGAAACACTAGTAGAGACAATAATAGTAGAAACTATAGTAGAAACAATATTAGAAAAGGAAGGAGTAAGTAATTATCTTTAATAGTAAATATGTAAAAATAAAAGTAAATATTTGTGTATTTAAAGAAGTAGGTACACATAGTCTTTTGTAGATAGTGTACCTTTATTAAGTCTGAAAGTAACATAAATGAGATTCAGTTGGAACCTAGATCTATTAATAATTTTCTCCTGACGAGAAACACATTTCTGATCAATTGTTAAGAAAGTAACATAAATGAGATTCAGTTGGAATCTAGATCTATTAATAATTTTCTCCTGAGGAGAAACACATTTTTGATCTATTGTTATAAAAATCGTTGCAGTAGCAAGATTCAGTTAGGATCTAGACTTATTAATAATTTTCTCTTGTTGAGAACAATCTTTGTACTATTGTCTGTTGCTACTTTTAGGATGTAAAGGAAGTAACTTTAATTTGCTTTCCTAATTTTGACCGTTGTTGGGGTTTTCTGTCTCAAAACTTTATTGTGAGTGAATCTGAGGTAATCTTGTGTATACTCTCGATCTGACTTTACTTCTTCTCCCCCTTTTACTTTCCATCGGCTTCAACTCGCTAGAAAGAATGGTAATAAATAGTTTTCTTCTGATGTCAGCCCGATACCATGAGGGAAGAAGACGAGAAAATTATGCAAGCCGTATGACTTCGATGTAGTTGCCATGGCCTACTCCCAAGGGGCAAGATAATTCTGTAGATATCTCCTCGCCATCAGCTTTTGACCCTCCTATGAAGGGTAGGAGAGTTGTAGCGTGTCAATCATGTAAAGTTGACACATACACAATTTGGCTGCGTAAAAATACGAAGTTATAATAATTATATTGGCAGAATCCAAAGAAGAGGATTAGATTTGATATATTTAATAATAATATCCTTCAAAACCTACTGTTAACGACTGGATGGACTTGGATATGATCCAAGTGCTCTCAATAGAAAATACTACAAGCAATTTTAATAATACAAATCTGCTTAAAAATACTAAACTTACAATAGTGGAATGTAAAGAAGATAATTAAAGCTAATACATTCAGGAATAATATGCTTCAAAACTTACTCACCGTGGCTGGATGGGATCGGATAACGCCAACATGCCTTCTAGCAAAATATTGTACATGAATGGCGTACGGTGCTTCCTAAACACTTCCAATTACTACTTCTGTCGTAGAAAAGAACTAAACCTAAGTTAGGTTCGCTCCCACGTCCCTCGAACGCCACTGTCGTGATAGCGTGTCTTAGAACCTCCCTTTTCAACACCCCGCAAGCTCCTATCAGCTGTGTTATCACGTCTTTTCTCTATTTCTTTTTGTTCCGTTCTAGTCAAAAAAGGGTATAAAATAGGTACCCTCAGATTTACAAAATATTATTCTATCACATCACGTCGTTGGAGAAGGAACTTCTCTCCACGAAGGGACCGGTGGCCATGGAGTATAGGGCGTGGTTCTCACCCCCACGCCACTGAGGAAAACCTCTCTTCACGAAGGAACCGGTGGCCATGGCGTATTGGGCGTGTCACTCACCGCCGCGCCTCCAAGGAAAAACTCTCTTCACGAAGGGACCGGTGGCCATGCAGTATTGGGCGTGGTACTCACCGCAGTGCCTCTGAGGAAAATCTCACTTCACGAAGGGACCAGTGACCATGCAGTATTGGGCGTGGTACTCACCGCAGTGCCTCTGAGGAAAATCTCTCTTCACGAAAGGACCGGTGGCCATGCAGTATTGGGCATGGTGCTCACCACAACGCCTCCGAGGAAAGTCTCTCTTCACGAAGGAACCTGTGGCCATTATGTGTTGGACGTGGTTCTCTCCGTCGCGCTACCAAGGAAAATTCTCTCCGATTTCTTAAGTATAGAGGCGGCGTCCATTTAACTTATTGTTTAGTTAAAATATTAGAAATTGTTTATTTAATAAGTCCATCTGACTTATTTTTTATTTCAGACTTAATATAGTCGAGGTGACTACTACGATTATTTTGACTTCTTGTTTTAGTCAGAATGACTAGATTTTGGTTTTGTATTAGTAAAACTCTGTTGATGTTGTCACAGCAACTCTAGTGTTGCTCAAGTCATTCAGACTTGTTATATTGGTCCAAGCGGCCGTGTTTTTCCTATATCCATATGATATAGCTTTAATATAGAAACCTTGAGCTCCTGTTTCAATGACGACTTAGTCCAAATGGTTGCTATTCTCGACGAGCACGATATTTCTCTTTTGAGTCCTTAGAATCAATCACACAGTTATTTTTACAGCTACAACCAAGTTGTCTATCCTTTATTAGGACCCAGTTGGGTTAGTTAGTGTGTTCAATGTATTGAATTATTTTTGTTGCCACGCTTCGCATATGATATTAGCTTAGGTGCGTAAAGAGCGGAACTCCGCTTGTTTATATATGGGGTCCGCGTGGATAATACCTTTTTTTTCTCTTTGCCCGTTTTTTGCACCTATTGGTTGAATATTAGTCTTGTATGAATTATATCCCAGGTAGTGGGTCAGTAAATACCTGTATTATTGAATGCTCTGGCAGTACTAATAGTAAAAGGACCGGCGATCATGTTAGCCATCTACCAATGTAATTAAATAACCTTTCTTTTGCAATTCATTATACTATGTCTCTTAAAAAAGATTTTTCTTTTGTCCCAATCAAGCAAGCTAGTTTAAATTATAAATGTGTTAACAATACTATATGTATATAATTTCCAGTTAACGTTTGTTTATAATTATCACATTGTTTTTATTTTAGAATCAACTGACCTTAGCCTGGCGTCAGTCCAGCTGTTTTGTAATTGACCATTAAGCTTCAAGGCCCTGCATTTAAGCTTACCTGTGTCGCTTGGTGGTTCACTACAACTTTTTGATTAAAAAGAGTAGGTTTGAGTATCTATGCATTATAAAATATTGATATCATTAAAAATATACTAATTTAACATAAATGCCTCGATATTATTCAAACCGGAATGGGCTACCGTGAAGTTGGTCCCTCTTTCCCCAATGTAAACATACTATTTGTGGGTTTATCAAAACGGAACAAACGAACATTTTTGCAGAACAATCCAGAACAAAGATTGTAATCATAAAAAATTGAAGTTTTCATAATGATAGACCAACTACGGACGTAAATGACGGATATCCAGCCATAAATGTAATCGCAGAGAACTCTACTGAATGTATTGCTCTTTTTGCAAGCTAATCAACACATCCGGCCCTTGCTACTCGGATGCTTCATGACTGACCAGCCAACGAAATTATCAAACCCTAAGTTCAAACAGTTGACCCAAGGAGTATCAGCTCACGTTTGTGCCGCGTGCTTACACAACAAGGCTGCTTGACGTACACTACCATAATAAAGATGAAGTCATGTATCCATTCGAAGCTCTATCTATAGTTGCCAGTGGTAGTATGCCCTTAAACTCTCCTCGTCAAGATAAGGTTCTACCAGAATATATCTGACCAAATCCTTCCTATCTAACTTTGCCTTGACATATAGTATTCTCCCTGTACCCGAGGGCAAATTTTCTACTAATTTCAAACGTACGAGTCCCTGGCCATGTCCTACAAAGCAGGATGGAGGCGCGCCCTCCATATATACATCTGTGACGGATCATGTGGTTCCTTCTTCAGCTACCTTCTTCAGGTCATAACACTTATAGCTTAAGGCCATATGTATAGAATTTTCTTTTCTTCTTTCAAAAGAGTTTTATTCTATGAAATGTTAAACACAAAACATCTATTTTTAACTATTTTTATTCAAAAGCTATGAGGGTAAGAAACTTCAATTTTTACGTTTTCCAAATCTAGTTTTAGGCCACACTTTTTGAATTAAAATTTAGTATCTTTAATACTATACCTATATGACAAAGCTGGGATTTTACCGTAGGTATAATTATACTCTATATAAATATACTTAAATTTCCATTAAAATCAACACAATTCAACAATTGTTTATTAATACTAATTCATCTATAAATATTAGTATTTATGTGATTTATAGATGAGTATACTTAAGATTTAAAAATATTCAGATTTAAATATGCAAAGTTTTACACAATAACTTGATTTACGTATGACATAAAATTGACATGAAATTCCAAGTTGGCTTATAGGATCGTAGCTTAGTCGACAATAACGGTTGATAGCCCGCCCCCACAAAAGTTACTCCAGCTGTATTATCACAGAAACACAAGTAATCTGCAGTCCTTGCGAGATTCGAGATTTCTGTTTAAACGATCATTCACAAGTTGTCTCTTGAAATAGTTAGACTCATATTTTAGTGATATTGATATTTATACCACTGCCAGGATTATTTTATTATTAAAACATGTTGTAGTAATTTTTTGATTTGTGTTTTATTTGTGATCTCTGTGAACTGTAAGGAAACTATATAAATATACATATAATTATTAAAATAATAAACAATGGTTCCTTCCATCACAACCTGGAAAACGTCAAGCTTTGAAACCGAGAATGAGCATAATGTATTATATAGGCTGATAGGCTTTATGTTTGTTTTATATG
Organism: Timema cristinae; assembly: GCA_039000515.1. Taxonomy (NCBI): domain Eukaryota; kingdom Metazoa; phylum Arthropoda; class Insecta; order Phasmatodea; family Timematidae; genus Timema; species Timema cristinae. Next base: position 41,862 of record JBCFYV010000741.1, read on the forward strand.
TTAGGGGTTTCCAGAATCAGTAACACAGAATATACAATATAGTAAACAATAAATGGCTGTAGGCGATCGCCCAAGGTTTCATTCGACCCATCGCATATCAAGAATGATGAAATAAATTCTTAACATTTGAAAACACTTTTTACAGCCATTGTATAAAGACTCTTTTTCATAAAAAAAAATATAGAAATTTAGGCAGTTTATAGTGTTTTAATTTATTAGCTATTTGAACTAGTTTAGTCATTATTAATGCAGAAGAAGGCATTATTTTATATAGTTTAAATTGGCAAAACTTATTACTGTGAATACATTAATATGCATATTGAAAAAATAATTTCACGATCTTCAATTTAGTGATTACTGCAATTATTATCTTCAGTTAAATTATCTATGTTTTATATGTATTTAAATTTTTATTAGAGGTAGAATATTTATACTGTCAGTCAGACTTAGATCTTGGTTCATATGGGATTATCTGCAAGATAAATTTTATTGATTAATTACATTTTTATAACATTAAAATTTTGTGATTATCTACATTTTAAATCATATAGGCGATTTTCCTCAAATTATTTAGGCCTAGGTTATAGGTAAATACCATGTGTGCATAAATGGTGATTATGAAAGCATTAATATATATGCATTTTACCTTAAGAAGCAAGCTCAAAAAGTCAAGTGGTTACAATTAATTTGATTATATTGTTCAAATATTTTATATTTTTTTGAATATAGCAAGTTTCCACAGCTAAATAGATATTATAAAAAAGGGACTCCGAATATATTCAACATCATTACATTTTGCATAAGTCAAGAGGATATTAAATATTAATTGTAAGTTCCACAAGTAACAGGGTTTTGAATATTAAACATTCTTGTAACTTTAACAAGTAAAAAGGACTTTAAACATTAAACATATCTAATATGCACAAGTATAAAGGACTTCGAAGACCAAACATATTAAATATTTCCTTATTAAAAGGACTCTAAATATTAAACTGTGAGTTCCACAAGTAAAAGGATTCTGAATATTAAACATTGTATCTTTGTAAGTCAAAAGGACTTTGAACATTAAACACGCACTAAATTATCTCACCAAAGAATCTCAGTCATGGCCAACATAATGCGACTAAATTTTTACACGGTAGAATATATCTATTTTGTCACCAAAACTTAGTGAAAATATATGCTTATAGAATGTGTTGAATAAATTAATCTTGAAGTTTTTGCCAGCCATATTTGTGTTATCACGAATAAGATGAATAGAAAGTCAAAGTTAATTTAATTTAAAATAACAAAATGACATTCTCAAGTTTAAGGGACACACTGCACCATTGGTTGTGGTGGTTAGTAACTATTTCGATATATTGATAAAACTACATGCACATTGTAAATATGCAAAATTTTATATTTGCGATTATAGGTTGCACTAAGGTCTTATGAAGGCTGTTTATAGTAAAAAAACTTAACCTATTTTCAGGTACCACGCTATTTAGTGCCACATTATAGCATAATTAATTAACTTTATTGCACACATAATAAAATGAGTTTTGAATGTTCTTATATTACATTTTACTGTTCACCTTCAAGTCATATTTTAAGCGTTAGAAAATGCCAATAAATTGTATTAATTTATATAGCTCCTTGTTTTAAAATGTCATTTAAACTCTTGAATTGTGTTAAGTATGTCTGACAGCTCTTATCTGTGTTTGTTGATAGCCCTTAAAGTGGAGAACCTTATGAACAACCCCCATATTTACCTCTTGAAGAGCGGCCACATCACCATGTGCGGGATATCCCCTAATAACATAGATTATGTGGCCAAAGCCATCAACGAGATGGTGCTTCTGTTCCCCAATTAGAATAGTTACGATATAAACCAACCAACCTTTTGATAATGACTTGGCTAGGGGGGGCATTTTATGGAACAAAACATTGCAAAACTGTATTTAGATAAATAAAATTAAAATTGTGTCAAATGGCTTTATTTAACATACATTGAAAGGAGGGTAGAAGGTCAAAGTTTACACACTTAACAGAAACATGTACATCTTAAAGCTCACAATTAAAACACAAAATAAAGTAATTTTTAGGGTATATCGGGATTTTTTTTCATCTGGAGAAGGATGCTGAGGTGTCAGCGATCAACCTTTATTTGTAGTCCAGTTAGTGTTATACTCTCTTGCGCTGAAGACGAAGCCTTATGTGTCAATGATCAACCTCTAGTTATAGTCCAGTTAGTGTTATACTCTCTTACGCTGAAGAAGAAGCCTTATGTGTCAGTGATTAATCTCTAGCTATAGTCCAGTTAGTGTTATACTCTCTTGTGCTGAAGAAGAGGCCTGATGTGTCAATGATTCAACATTTAGCTATAGTCCAGTTAATGCTATACTATCTTGCGCTGAAGACGAAGCCTTATGTGTCAATGATCAGCCTCTAGCTATAGTCCAGTCAGTTTTATACTTCTTACGTTGAAGAAGAAGCCTTATGTGTCAATGATCAACCTCTAGCTTTAGTCCTATTAGTGTTATACAATTCTGCTAAAGAAGAGGCCGGATATGTCAATGATCAATCTCTAGTTATAGTCCAGTTAGTGTTATACTCTCTTGTGATGAAGAAGAGGCCTGATGTGTCAATGATCAACCTCTAGCTATAGTCCTGTTAGTATTACACTCTCTTGTGCTAAAGAAGAAGCCTTATATGTCAATGGCCAATCTCTAGCTATAGTCCAGTCAGTGTTATGCTCTCTTGCACTGAAGAAGAAACCTTATGTGTCAATGAAGAATCTCTAGCTATAGTGCAGTTAGTGTTATACTCTTTTGTGCTAAAGAAGAGGCCTGATGTGTCAATAATCAACTTAAAGCTTTAGTCCTATTAGTGTTATACACTTCTGCTAAAAGATGAGGAGCCTAATGTGTCAATGATCAATCTCTAGCTATAGTCCAGTTAGTGTTATACTCTCTTTTGTGAAGAAGAGGCCTGATGTGTCAATGATCAACCTCTAGCTTTAGTCCAGTTAGTGTTATACTCTCTTGCTAAGAAGAGGCCTGATGTGTCAATGATCAATCTCTAGCTATAGTCCAGTTAGTGTTATACTCTCTTGTGCTGAAGAAGAGGCCTGATGTGTTAATGATCAACCTCTAGCTATAGTCCAGTCAGTGTTATACTCTCTTAGCTGAAGAAGAAGCCTTATGTGTCAATGACCAACCTCTAGTTATAGTCCAGTTAGTGTTTATACTCTCTTACGCTGAAGAAGAAGCCTTATGTGTCATGATTAATCTCTAGCTATAGTCCAGTTAGTGTTATACTCTCTTGTGCTGAAGAACAGGCCTGATGTGTCAATGATCAACATTTAGCTATAGTCCAGTTAATGCTATACTCTCTTGCGCTGAAGACGAAGCCTTATGTGTCAATGATCAGCCTCTAGCTTATAGTCCAGTCAGTTTTATACTTCTTACGTTGAAGAAGAAACTTATGTGTCAATGATCAACCTCTAGCTTTAGTCCTATTAGTGTTATACAATTCTGCTAAAGAAGAGGCCGGATGTGTCAATGATCAATCTCTAGTTATAGTCCAGTTAGTGTTATACTCTCTTGTGATGAAGAAGAGGCCTGATGTGTCAATGATCAATCTCTAGTTATAGTCCAGTTAGTGTTATACTCTCTTGTGCTAAAGAAGAGGCCTTGATGTGTCAATGATCAATCTCTAGTTATAGTCCAGTTAGTGTTATACTCTCTTGTGCTGAAGAAGAGGCCTGATGTGTCAATGATCAACCTCTAGCTATAGTCCATGTTAGTATTATACTCTCTTGTGCTAAAGAAGAAGCCTTATATGTCAATGGCCAATCTCTAGCTATAGTCCAGTCAGTGTTATGCTCTCTTGCAGAAGAAGAAACCTGATGTGTCAATGAAGCAATCTCTAGCAATAGTGCAGTTAGTGTTATACTCTTTGTGCTAAAGAAGAGGCCTGATGTGTCAATGATCAACTATAGCTTAGTCCTATTAGTGTTATACACTTCTGCTAAAGAAGAGGCCTGATGTGTCAATGATCAATCTCTAGCTATAGTCCAGTTAGTGTTATACTTTCTTTTGTTGAAGAAGAAACCTGATGTGTCAATGATCAATCTCTAGCTATAGTCCAGTTAGTGTTATACTCTTTTGTGTGAAGAAGAGGCTGATGTGTCAATGATCAACCTCTAGCTATAGTCCAGTTAGTGTTATACTCTCTTGCTGAAGAAGAGGCTGATGTGTCAATGATCAACTCTAGCTATAGTCCATTAGTGTTATACTCTCTTGTGATGAAGAAGAGGCTGGATGTGTCAATGATCAATCTCTAGCTATGTCCAGTTAGTGTTATACTCACTTGAAATGAAGAAGACCGGATGTGTCAATGATCAATCTCTAGCTATAGTCCGTTATGTGTTATACTCTTTGAAATGAAGATGGAGCTTGGCAGGTTTTGAAAATCACATAAATGTATTTTGTTGTGTTTTAATTATTGAACTTGGAAATTAAAATTTTTCTGTTAAATGTGTATGTCTTGCCTTAATGGCCTCCTTTTAATGTCTGTTAGAAATTATATCTATGTTACGATGACCCTAAGTTGACGTGTGCTATTTTATCAAATACAATATGTAGCCCATTTGTTATATGGGGGAAGGTACATGAAACAGGGACGGAAACAAAAGGGAGCCGACACAAAATGGCTTTTACAATGAAAAGAACAAAGTTTACACTTTACATTTCTTTCATTGGATAAAGAGGGAATGGTTGCCTCTTTAAGTAAAATAATCGTTACCATACAATCGCTTGGTCTAGGCTTCATTTTATCAGAACACACCAAGAGGGAGTACCATATTGGCCTAAATATAATACGGGCCCTCGCATAATACGGGGCTAATATTTTGAGGGAGTTTTATATGAATAATAAAAGCTCTGGAATATAACACAAGGTAAAACATTTACAAATTTGATACAGTTTTATTAAGTCCTCTAAATGCTTATCTTGATGCGCAGGCATCTTAAAATCTTAATATCGGTGACGCAGCACAGGTTTTGCCGGCAACTAACACTGACCTTAGGAATTAAACAAGAGGGCGAAAATCCCCCTACCTCTCCCCATTTGACTATGAGCTTATAATTAGATCATGGGTTTATTATTTTTATTTATTTGAGGGTTAAACGTGCAATTCCTCAACTGACTGATTATATCAGCACAAGACTTATAGATTAACTTATATCTAGAACAGACACAACAGCCAGCCCCGGCCATTTATTCATCACCGTGAAGGGGGAAACCCATATTTAACTAATGATGAATTTTTATGCTATGCCGAGAATCGATTCCAGGACCTTTAGCTCAGTAGACAGACACGCTACTGACTGAGCCAATATGTCAGATGATGAGTTTTTTACTAGACGCACACAAACTTATTAGGTCCTGTACTTGCTACGGTGGTTTCTCCCTTAACTATATTTACAAATGATCTTTCTCTACCTCAGTAAAGTCCTTCATAAAGTTAACTTGCTCTTGGTTGGACTAAAAATGTCGAGAGAAAATAGTAAATACTATTGGATTGCACTATTTACAGTACAATTTTTATTTTCAAGAACTAGTTTTTTTAAATTCAATTTTATAGATATTTTGGGATTTTTAAAACTGGCTCTTCTTAAATAGTTGTTTAATTTAGAATACTAAGTCGTTTTATGTTATTTATCAAATGGTGATATTTCATGAATACATTTTATTGTAAGTTAAAAATATACTAGCAATGCCACACGGCGCTTATATAAGCCCCCTCCTATGGTGACCAATTTGCCATGATTTAACAAATTTCATACACTTTTTTTCCAAGGAGGATGTGGTATATTCTTATCACAATCATCTCTGAAAATTTATTCTAAATCTAATTAAAAAACTAATTAAAAATTTAAAAATCCGGCTTTGAGGTGCATTCGGACCCCTTCCATTAACCTATGTTAAAAATTTCAGATCTGTGTGTGTCGTAGATTTGCTGGGCATCGCACACAGACAAATATTTTCTTTTATTATTATAGATTTATTATAAAAATAGTCCTTGTTAGAAAATTATTTCGAATCAGCCATGTGTAATGGTAATTTATATTTGTGATCGGTTTGTTACCAATTTCTTAATTTCCAAAAATTAAGAAAAAGCATTTAAATGTATAAATTTACAGGAAATGAATTTTGTATATTTTATTTTTGTCTAATATATCTCTAAGGCAAACCACTTTTCGCTTTTGAGGTAATTTGCTATATTTAGAAATGGTTCTCTGCCTTAACTGTACCTTCTTCCAAATAAAACATTTTATTTTTGCGTATTATTGATCTTATTTTGAGTTTTTATTTCACTTCATTTTGAAACTATACATTTGAATTTAGAGGTCAATACCCATAAAGTACAATACAAATCTACATTAATATTGTAGGCCTAATATGTCCTCCTTTACATTAAACCTTTTGGTCTCGCAAAAAAAAAAAAAATTCACTGCCAAAATAAAAGGGTCTTTATCAATTGATTGTTATTGATTTTAGCTATCTTAGCTTTTAGATTTAATAAATATACTAATGTGTATAAAACTTGGTTCCTCAGGGTTGATATGTAGCAATTGTCAATATACTCATTAACTTGTATAACTTATGCATGTACAAAACTACTTGTGTTTGAAGAATAGTTTTTAATTACATTCACCTGGGAATTACAAATTACCTCTAATAATATCTGGATTCCTATTACGCTCGTGATTCCATGCCTAGATGCACGGTATAAAAAACACTTTTGAAGTTGTCATATGCTAATATGTACGTAGTGAAGTGACGTTGAATAAAATTATATGAACTATTCCTGAAACCAAATCCAAGTTTTTATATTTAAAAGAAAAAAAATGTTATGTTGCATGACATAATGTAATACGTCAAGATAAGGCTTTTTCACCTAATCTTACTACCTGTTTCAGGTTGTACGCATTTATGATAATTACTCTAATGGGTTAGGGATGAGGAAGGAAGCAATTAGAGTTAATGTACCCACATCTGGTTGGGAGAAGAGTAGGAAACCATTGAGGGGAAAACCATCCTCAGAAGACCAGACCGGGATTTGACCCCCGATCGCCCCACTCTGTCTTCAGCCTAACAGGAGAGTGACATCTTAGACAATCCAGCCACTTAAGTAGGTGTAAGACTGTTGTCTTTCAGGATAGAAGGAGAGTAGAGTATACAAAAATTTAACATTAATATGTATTTTAACTTTAAATATTTTTATTGGTGAAGCTTTGCGATTGTAAAATCCAGAATTTTCTTTTAAATCCAAGTAAAAACTGACGAATATTTGAAGTAAAATCAATGTTTTTGAAGCTTCTCATACCCCAAAAGTGAGTGTTTACCACTATTAATTAATGTTGGGTTGAAGGTATACCTACTCTATCATCCCTGCCCAATTTACAATTTTTAATTAATAATTTTAATATTTTGTCTTTGCAAAAAGTGTTTTCAGGTAAATTAAGCTTATTAATGACAGTTGAAGAGTTGCCAAAGTTAATATTTATTCATTATATAAAATATTATAGATTACAAACTGTGATACATTGTAAATTGCTAACAAACTATGCTTTTATATAGGTATTTAGAAAAAATGTGTTGATATAAAATAAAGCTTTGTTGATTATACCTGCTTATTAGATTAAGATGACTAGAAATATACTTTTTTAACATCATTTTGAAGAAACTAGAAGAATGGTTTTCAAGTTCTAGCTATTTTATTGGCGTGATTACCTAATCCTGCCCATTTGATGAACCCAAGTCAGGTGGCAGGAATTTATTTATCCATCTGGGATGGGACCCTCGAATCATTAAGGATACTCGAGGTTTGAGATTCAAGAATCCTTCAAAAAATCAAGTGAAATTTATTTTAGAGCTCTAATACTTATTATCCGTGGTTCAGAACAAATTATAATTATTATAAGATGAACTTAACCAGTACCAAGACCAGTAATTTATCACTTAACTGGATAGTGAAACAATAGCCGGAACTATTGTTAATGCATTTTAGTGAGGATAACACCTCTCCGATATCATATTCTGAAAATTGAAAAATGACACCTGGACACGGGAATCGAACCCGGGACCATCGGCTTAGTACGCCACTGCTCTTACCACTGAGCTATCCAGGATTCCCGTGTCCAGGTGTCATTTTTCAATTTTCAGAATATGATATCGGAGAGGTGTTATCCTCACTAAAATGCATTAACAATAGTTCCGGCTATTGTTTCACTATATATGCAATCCTATACAATTATATATATATAATTGTCCAATGGCTGCAAAATTGCCAACTACCGAGTCGATAATGGCTGCGTGGTCTGATGGCTGTGATCTTGTGTATCACGTGTTTATAAAGCTGACGACCTCCGCACGTCCATCTTAGACTCTGCCTTAAACTATGAGTGAAGAATGACCATGGGCACGGGACGAATCCTGGATAGCTCAGTGGTAAGAGCAGTGGCGTACTAAGCCGAAGGTCCCGGGTTCGATTCCCGTGTCCAGGTGTCATTTTTCAATTTTCAGACTTAACTGGATGTATAACTGTTATAATGAATGGATTATAAGAAATAATGTTAACATTTAGTTACTATTATGTATTTTCTATTATATTTGTATTTTATCCTAGTAATTTATCTCTTAACTGGATGTATAACTGTTATAATGAATGGACTATACGAAATAATGTTAATATTTAGTTACTATTTTGTATTTTCTATTATATTTGTATTTTCTCTTATGTTAATGAATTTTTCCAAGATTCGGATTCGAGATGAGGGATTTGAAGGATAGTTGAAGATTCAGATTCGAAAAATAGTGGAGTTGACTCAACTATAGAATATATGACTACAGTCAACTCTCGATTAAACAACCTTTCATGGTTCCTGGAAAAGGGTCGTTATTTCGAAGGGGTCGTTATTGGAATTTTACAGATTTTGTTCCACCCCTGACCTTCATACGAAAAAATTGAATTTTTTAGACGATAAATAGCGTGGGTCATCAAAAATCGTTCACAAAATCCAACCAAAAACGTAACCAAATCAAAATAACAATGTTAAACAATAGCATGGGTCGTCAAAAATTGTTCACAAAATCAAACCAAAATAGTAACCAAATCGAGAATCGAAATAACAATGGCAAAAGCAAGCCTGGCACGTGATGTAGCGGCAGTCGCGCACGGGGAAACATTGTCTTGCTTGTGGGAGGGGGTGGACAGAGTTAAGTTCTATTGGCTGGCAATTATGAGGTGATGTCTATTTTTATACCTGACCCACCCAATTTACTAGTAATACAGCGCTCACAAAGATAATTGCAATGCAGTGACCTAAATAAATGCAACAAACACATTTTACAGCCGATTTCCTTAAACTTTTCAACCTTTTTCCCCACATTTTTCACGGTTCCTAAAAAAGGGTCGTTACTTCGAGAGGGACGCTATTCCCGGGGTCGTAGAATCGAGAGTTGACTGTATAATGATTTATGTTTAGAACCTGCATCGGCCATGGGTGATCGAATGGTCTAACGCAGTAGTTCTCAATTAATTCTCATCAAAGGCCACAATTATGTCATTGACACGGCATAAATTGAGCCGTTTGTTTGTTTAATATTTATTGTGTTGTGAATTGTGAGTGACAAAACGAGTATTGCAAGGTGTTTTGATTAGTTAGTAAACAAAAAACAAAAAAATGCGATGACAATATAAACAGAGTGTCAGCATTCCTCACAGTAAATCAGGCTAGGAGGCAGGATAAATATGAATGTTTCCAAGCTAATAGGGCTGGCAAACCACCATCAAATCTAAGTGGGCTACACTGCCCATTTAGGGAGCTACGCCGGTTAGGACACCGGATCGCTGAGTACGTGTGCTGGGAGGGGCTACCATCATGCCCAAGGTACCAGGGTTTATATCCACGTTGGGTCACCTAAAGGTCTGTAAGGTCATTGATTAAGCATTCCTTGATATACTTAGCTCTGTCTCGCGCTCCTAAGTAATTCCTTTAAGTTCTTTCACATCATTTAATATTTCTCCTCAACATCACATTTTGTCATAGAGCAAGTCAGTTAAAACCATAAAAACCCAAGCAGGACGTCAATTACGAACCCACACAGCTATATTTCCAGTCACCACCCTTATCCTCGGCCGCAACCCATCTTGACAATTTAGGCCCACACAGCAGTAAAGAGGGAGGAGGGTGGCATATATATATATATTTTTTCATGTACCGGGCCAAAGCGTGCGAAAAATTAATTTGAGGTAACTTTATATACACAATGAAAACTAATAACCTCAATTTATAATCTTTGTTGTTTTAAGATTTATAAAAGTTAGGCACCCTAATATATACATTATAAAATAAACCTTACTTTAGTTATCAAGAAATTAATGAGAAAAGTGAGGGAAACGTACTTCGGCGATTTGTTTAGAAGCTGGAGTAGGCTCTATAGGCTATAGTTGCTAATATTAGTGCATTTTAATAATGGGCAAATGCTAACTGGTTCTGGTAACCTATTTTTTATATTGTAGTTTGACCAAACATAGTAAAAAAAATAGAATGGATTATTTCTTACAACTTGGATATTTAGTCATAAATTTTATGCAAAAATTACACATTGACTCGCCTGTAAATCTACTTCTCAGTTCTTTCGAACCATGATTATGGATTAATTCAAACTGTAAATCACTTTGATCCATATTAGGTAACAGTCCTTTAGGACTTTCAGGGATCTTGCATAACTGGGTAGGGGTCGCAAAGGGATTTCTTATGAATTCCCGCATTACTTTTGGCAATGTACACTCTGCAAATCTAAACTCAATTTTTTTTATAAACCTCATAAAAAAGTGCTAGGGCTATCTCCACAAATTTAAAACAAATACTCCTCCCTTTTGATTTCTTCCTTTTTAAAATACCTCACAAACACTTACAAATTAATAAACGTAATAAACGTATGTCAGTTAAAATCACCCTTCATCAGAAACATTTTAGTATTGAAACTCTGAATTGGTTATATTATATCAAAAACAGTTTTCTCTTTCCCCTGCAACTATTATTATTATTAGCACCGCGTCTTACTACCCATTCGGATTATACGCACATACGCTAATGTGTAATGGTAGGGTGATTGTGAGATGAAATGGAGGACCTACAGTTTAACGTGGAATCCGAACCACGGGGGTGGCCTGGCTTTCCCCACATTCACATGATGTCTTGTCAGAGGTGAAGGAAGGGTTTCCCCTGCAACTGAAGGATTAATTTATTCAAGTAACCAAAAGTACCACTCACTAATGCAAGAATGCAAGCTTAAGTAGGAATTCATAATCAGTCATTAAGGTGAAAAAAAAAATGTTGTGCTTTAGCATAATTATTATCTGAAAAAAAAAAATAAACATAGAAAACCAACACTGTTTCTTTCGATTTCAATATTCTCTCAATGTGGGGAATGCCAGGCCTCCACCGTGGTTCGGATTCCACGTTAAACTGTAGGTCCTTCATTTCATCTCACAATCACCCTACCATTACACATTAGCGTAAGTGCGTATAATCCGAATGGGTAGTAAGACGTGGTGCTAATAATAATAATAATAATAATAATATTCTCTCGACTATCCTTAGCCACTAACGACCTTACTTCATCAGGTAGCAAAGGTTGTTATGTTCAAGACCTATGTTGGCAACAATTTTCTTGAACAATCTGTCACTAAAGCTCTAAATGGAGCAAAGAAAATTAATCAACTTCATTACTTTATTCATTATGAATTTAAATTCATCATGTAATTTAGCACATATAACAGTTTGCTGAATCAAACAATGAGCACTTTGAATGTTAGAGATGATAATTTTTAATATAGAAACAAATCCATTTATTTTACAGACTATGGCTGGATCATCATCAGTAACTACAAAAATAATTTTGTGCAAATCAAGTCCATTATAATTTTTTTAAATCTACAAAACTAATGTACTCATTTTTGCCAGCAGTCATTTTAAGCTGTAGAATTAAAGCTGTAATTTTCTGGAATTGATTGGTTAAGCAGGAGAAAGTATCAAGTAGGAAATATTGGGTTCACACTATCAATTAAATAAGAATTGAGAAATGTTCTTTGGCAAATTACGCATCTATGTATTTACACTCACTACTGATAGCCTTTTTCGGCATTTTCAAGCATAAACAAAACAAGAAATGATCAACACAGTCAACCCCTTTTCAGGAGAGAAGGTGTTGCAATAACAAGCGCAATAATAAAATGAAACACCAGGGACCTTAATTTGATACACACTCAAATATGCCCACGCCCAAGTATCTGAACCTAGGTGTTTAACTATCAGTAAAAAGAAATATTTAATTATATACGTTAATTGGAGTTTAAGGGTATGCTTGATGCTAAAGCATAAAAACAGTATAGAAGATGGCATTGGCCTAGAGGCTGTTTTATTTTCATAATCCAAATGTTAACAATATTACGTTTTTAGATTACGGTAAATGCTCAAAAACAACTTTATACATAAAAAAAATATATGTACAAGAAATTAATATAGATTTTCAGATTATTACACGCATAATCAAATATAAAGAATATTCATAATGATTTAACTGAACTAATCTATATACGCACCAAAAGTTAAAATATAGTGAACAATAATTAAAAAGGATGAAAGTTGGCAAACACGTATATTAGAAAGTCTATTTTTATCACATCTCATATCTTATTCATATCACCTATTAGGGTTACGCTCCTGACCATACACCTGGTTATATTAAAAATAAATGATGATATGATTATTGTCCAACAATCCGAGAGGCCAAGCAACCTACATAAAGGTTTAATATATCTCTTACAAACATACTGAGTGTATAATAACAGTTGGCAAACAGTAATTGAAATTCTCCTTGGGTAACAATAGAAAGTAAGATAACAATACATATAAGTTTCCTTTAGAACGCCTAGCACAGTAAGACAGGAACCCAACCATAATATTGCTCAATATACCCTACAAAATTTAACAACAAAATTTGACTTGTTTATACTATCATAGAATCTAAATTTAAGCAGATAAGTAAAAAAATTCCTCAATTCATAACAAATCTAAATACCCAACAAAACTAATCTAGTAAAATTATTAAAAAAAAATATTACGCCGAAGCAAATACAAATTAGGTCCCTACTAATTAAATAACAATTTAACAGGTCCCCAGGTTTACAAATTATATAAAGTTTTTCCAACATAACATAAGATACTACATCCTAAAAGCATCAAAGAGTACCTGCTCCTTGCCGGGTGCACGCCTATATTCAGTTTGGCACAGTGGGGAAAATATGGGAGGGAGGATACACAAGTTCTATGATGCCACTATCAGCAAGTTAGCACGAGTTACCCTCATTGACGCCTGCGCACAACGTCAAGAGTGAGATAATACGGGGGGTAGGGAACACCACGTGATCACCCAGAGCGCTTCTTTCTCCAAGTTTTAGCGCCTGCGCAGCGTCCGCTACTCGGGGAAAGTCAGCCGAACTACGTAACATTATGAGGAAACAGTCTTGTTTTTCTTGTTAGTGTTAGCAGAGTGATGATGTGCTCGGAGGATTCATGAGCGGTGCTGGTTTCCCGGTTAAACGGGGTAAATGTAACTGCACTTTTATAGGTGGCGGAGGTTATATGGTAAACATGTTTGTAGCCACGGTACTACAGCTCAAGTTTTGAAGGAGACTATTGTCACGTGGCCAGATTGCCTGACTTGTGTCTGCGCAGTGTTGTATTTTTACGAAACAAGTGAAACAGAATGAAACATGGAAGTAGGGAAGACAGCTACTTTGATGCAAAGTGTCTCACAGTGTGTGTCTTCGTGTGCCATCTATTTTGTCCTGCCTTGTTTCAGCCAATGTGCAGCGAATCATTTTAAGGCATGTAGTCAAAGTGGAATGACACGACGAAACACAACGACACAAAAATCTTTCATTTAATTATATTTTGAAGCATTTTGTATCAGCATGTGTGCACCCTGCCTTAGCGAACTTGATTTGAAGTATTGAGGGATGAAATTTCATTTTTAATTATTGACTAATGTGAAGTCATTCATGCCAGTGATGTTCAAAACAAATCATTTCGAGCTTGTTCCAACCAAAAAGTAGCTTAAAATCTCCTGACTTTTCCAGTTACTATGTATTAAGTATATTACATAATTTTATTACGAATGCAAATTGATGTAATATGTTTAGACACATACCCATTCTAAAATATTGTCCTCAATGAAGTAGTTAAAGGATTTTAAACTAAAGCGATGGGCTATTGGGTAGTGCGATCTAAGTTAGATTTCAGTGAGACCATATTGAAGCAATAAAATATTGCCTTACATCAGTAAAGTTTAAAATTGTTGTGAGACACATCTCCTTTAGTTTCTTCGTGTTCATCGTGCACTGTTTCCTGCAACAGGTATGGTCTGTCTTAAAAACATAAACCTCTCTATTTACTCCTGCTCCCACTACCTTTCTTCCTCCACTCCAGCCCAATCCACTCCTCTTCTCTCTACACTCCTCTTATCCACCTGTACCTGGATCTTCTTCTTATAACATAATTAAATTACCACGAGTGCGCATAACCGTGACTCACACTTTGGCTGATGACTTGCAGTAAAGGGATGGACAAACTACAGTAAACTATGTGTTGACTTTGAAAATTGAGATTAATATGTATAAGGGAAAAATTATACATGGACACAGAAATCAAACCTGGGACCTTTGGTTTAGTATGCATCTACCCACTGAACTATCCAGGAATCGCCCTGTATTCAGGGGTATTCTTCACTCATAATTTAAGACAGAGTCTGTAATGGATGTGGGGAGATCATCAACTACATATGAGTGATCACTTAAGATCGCGAGCTATCAGAAAACGCATCCAACTTGGACTCTGTAAGTCTTTATGCTACCAATAGTACAATTATAACTGTATTAATGCGCATATCACGGTATATTAAATAGCCAAGCATTGTTGCATTAAAGTTAAGGTCCCAGGTCTGATTTTCGTATCCAGGTGTCATTTTTAAAAATTTAAATATATTTAAATGTGACTTTAACCATAATTAACAAATATAATAACTTTGCTATTTAATCCACCATGGACGAAAAATATTATTTCAACTATGGAAAATAAAAGTTTTTTAATATGAAAACATATCCTGACTTTTTCATGATTTTTCCCAACATATCAAATTTCCTGACATTTTTAGGTACCGGATACAGATTTGAGGATGAAATAAATACAGTCATTCTGTAGCCAAATTTTTAAGGTGTTAAGATATAACATGTTATAGCCGGCACTCTTAGAGCTTCAGTTCGCTTTTTCTTACATGCAAAATATTATTTCAGGTTTGCACCTTTGTGCTCCAAATTCTCAAATATTCCAGTATTTATATGGTTATTTGCAAAATTTCCAGTTTTTTTTTTCAGGTTTTAAAACACAAAAATTTCTTGCATTTTTCTGGTTTTACATTTGTGTGGTGATCCTGCTTTCTTTTAACATTAAAGAATTATGAGTACAGTATTAGGAGGATGAGAGCAACATATCAGTATTTTTTAATCAACCAAGAAAATATTCAACACATATTTTTATATATTTTGTTAAAAAGTAGCAAGAAACAATAATATTATAAACTAGGAACAAGTCAAGTTATCATTTAAAACTGAGGATGGAACCCTCAAATCCTCAAGCCCTAAAAAAATTATATATGTTTTTCTTTAATTTTTTCCATTGAAATTTATTTTAAAGCTATAATACGCCTCATTGGTGGCTTAGTCCCAACATACTTATAGAAAAATCTCAACAACCAGGCCACAGTCCAGTAATTTAACACACAGCTGAATGTACGAATGTTATAATGAAAGGACTATAAATGTTTTTTTTAACATCTAGATACTATTTATATATTTTTTATTGTATTTCTACTTCCTCTGAGGCTCATACATTTGTTATAAGATACGAATTTGTTATTTGGGATTTGCGGAAGTTAAATGAGGATTTGGAAAATAGTGGATTCAACCCAACTCCATTTAAAACCAAATAAATCAATATACAGTAGGCCTAATTATAAATAATATTATTAACTGCACTAAGTAACACAATATTTTAAATGTCATCCATGATATATTCAACCCGCAGAAAAAAGAAATAGTCAGTTACTGGTATTAAAGAGGCATTGTTAAGTAAGTAAACTAATTATAAATGTAATAACATATAGAATATTAATATTTATCAAATATTTGATATGTATCAGATGAGTTTTTTTTTATTAATTGCAAAATGTTACTTATAGCTTTAATTAAAATGACACTCCTTTATTTTAATGTTGACCCCCTACATTAAATATATAACCCATAGTCCTTTATCTTAATACTAGACATATAAATGTAACCATATAAAAAGTGTGAGTTTATGATAATAGTGTAACTATCAGTAATAATTAAAAAGCTTGTATCTATATTGATAAGTATGTTTGGCTAAAGTTCACGGACATGTAAATTATATTTCTCTTTGCACGTATAGGAAGTGAGCTGATGGCCTCTTTAATTTATTCTAAGATTATCTAAATAGAAGTCACCAAATTAAAGTGACCATTTGTCCCCGATATTTGAGGACAATCCCTAAAATATTACTAACATCCCCGACTGAGTTTGTTCTCACCGATTTGTAAAATAAATAAATTAATGCCATTTTAAATTGATGAGTAGTTAAATTATTATTAATTAGCACCACGTCATACTAACCGTTTGGGTTATACGCGATGAGGAATTAAAGAAAAAATTTTTTGATTAAAATAACTTGCTTAAAAGTTTAGATATAAAATCAAACCATGGATGCCGCTTTGGTGGCCGGATGGTTTAAGGGGCGTTACTCGCAATATAATGGACTAATGACGGGGAGATTAGGGTTCGAAACCCAATAACGTATAAGAAAATTGCATTTTTTTTTTCATAATTAAGTCATCAAAATACTTATTAACAATTAAATGAATCAAATTTCTGCAATAACCAAGCTGCAAGAGTTAATGCAATGGTTTGTGGCTTTGCAGCAGTCACATCTCAAATGTCTGGCTCCAAGAAGATATTTAAGTCGCAAATCTTGTTTACATTAATTTTTTATCTGCACAGATATGTGGTGAAAAACGAATCAAGTATTTTATTGAAAATATAGAAAACATTAAATTTTAGCAATTTTATTGAAGAAAAATTATCTTTAAAGGGAACTCACAAGACAATTCAAGACTCTGATCCTCATTAGGGGACGATTAATTTTCGGTTTTTTCATTCAAAAGTTTATTATCATAAGTAGACAGGAAATATTATCTTAGACCTGAATTACTTTTACTATGTTTCTTTTTTATTCTAAAAAGAATTACATTGAAGTTCTTGCTCAGTTGTGTCAATAAGTCATTGAGTAGCGGAAACTAAAAAAAAATCACTATACATTTGTTTAAGACAAAGTTTTTCTAAATTCTTAACTGTCACCATAAAATTGGTCTTGCACTTAAAATAGTTAAAAACTAAACCTTGAAACTTGAGTAGTATAGGTACTCAAGAAATTGAAAAATAGGCAGAATACCCACAAGAGTGGACACATGGTCTAAGGCGTCAATATCACAATAGAGTAGACTGCCGATGACAAGGAGATCGTGGTTCAATCCCGGTCAGTTTGTATTGAAGGTGGTTTTTTCCTAAAAGGTTTCCCCCTAAATCTTGAGCTAGTTCTATCCAGTCCACCTCATTACACCCTGACCATACTTGAGATAGCTCTGTCCACCTTATTACACCCTATCCCTATCTTGATCTGTTCCAGCCAGTACACCTCACCACATCCTATCTTGAGCTAATTCTATCCAGTCCACCTCATTACAGCCTAGCCCTATCTTGAGCTAATTCCATCCAGTGCACCTCATTGCAACATATCTCTCTCAGGTTTCATTCTAATTCATCCTCCCCATCTGCATATAGGTCTTCCTATTGGGTCTGCCAGTCAATCCCTGAACACGGTTCTAGAATTACCCATTTGCGCTGCATGTCCTGCCCACCGTAAAACTCGTATATAAGCACACTTTATAGGTAAACCTATATTAATCTAAGTATCTATGTAATCGTTTCACTAGTTCAAGAGTCACACTCCTTAAATCCCTTTCCTAATCATAAAGTTGTTAAAAAAATAATAACAGTCCAGCAGATTCAACAAATACACAAAAGGATAAAAAACGAGTACTTAAAGGTAAGCCAAAAGTTTCACAAAAAAATTGAAAATAGCCCACTCGTGCCAGATACTATATTCTGATTGATAGCAAAAAGGTCAATTATTTTAATTGGTATTATATAACTGTTGGAAGGTTCTGGATCAATGGACTATCTTTATCATGACTGGTTTTATATATATATATATATATGATTTCAGTGCTCAAACACAAAGTGAGCCTATATAAGTTGTTATCAAAAGATTTTGACAACTCTCTTTCTTGGACATTATATTATATAGTAAACGAACATGGAGTGCAGTGGTGAGTCCAGGTTTGACACAAATTGCATTGTGGAGGCTAACGAAATTAAAAGATTGAGAGCAACTTTTTTGTAGACACCAATGGAAATAAGATAGTTTTTAAATTTTGTTGGGGGTAAGTCAATTTTGCAATATTCTCATAAACCATTCAGGTTGTACTAATTTCACTAAAATTTTAGGAAAGAGTAAAGTTGAACTTAAATTTGGAGATGGGACGTTTGAATTTTAGAATCCCATGGCCAAATCATGACATAAAAACAACTTTTTTAAAAATTTCATTTTTTTTGAGGTATTTAACATGCACTTTCTGAACTGACTTATGAACTAACTCTAGAACAAACACAACATCTAGCCCCCGGCCTTTGATTCACCATTGTGAAAGGGTAAACCCACATTTCAACGACGAAAAATTTTTCGGCCGTGCCGGGAGTCAAAACCCAGGACCCTTATCTCGTAGATATACACCCTAAGACTGATTTTAAGTATCTGTTGACACAAATTTTTATTTTATGTCTAATATGATGATGCAGCAGCTTATATAGCGAGGTCGAAACTTGTTGATATTAACGCAAACTTAGCTGCTATTTCAAGAAACAAGGGATTGTATTGATTAAGGATTATATATTTTTTATTTTCAATCAAAAACTTTATCACCTTTTATCGTCAACATTTTTTTAAAAAACCATAACACCATATATTTTGACTTACTAAATATAAACCCCTGTGTGCATAATACACTTCAATATTAATGTTTTGACAATAAAATCTAACTTTTTATAAAATCCAATTCAACATACTTTATACTTTTAGATGTCTTCTTAATTGTATATATTTAAAATTCATAATGAAAATACATTACTCCATTTGTCATACATAAAATTCTTTCAAGATTTCTAAAAAAAATGTTAACTCACACTTAATGTAAACGTTTAAATATTGACAATCTATTTATTTCACTTTAATGTATAAAAAATTCCCATTAATTAATTGAATTAAAATTTTATTTTATTATTATTCATGTTTTCCCCTAAAATTTTGTAATTTTTTTTTAAAATTTCAAATTTTGTTGGTTAAACTTTGACATTGTTTAAACCAAAGTGTTTTTTTTTTATTTAAAATTTTTTTTAAAAATTCAATTTTTAAAAAATTTAAAATTTTTTTTTTAAAAAAAATTAAAAAAAAAATTACATCTAATATTTTTAAAAAGATTTTAAATAAAAAACCTATCAATAAAATATTTTAACGATTTTAAATAAAGGTACAGAACCCGGAAATTCTCGCTTATTTTTTGAAAAAAGGAAAAATTTACTAAAAAATCTAATAATGGAAAGAATAATAACACACAAACCCAATAAAATTACACTAATTTATATACAAATTTTTTGAGTCCCTTTTAAATTTTTAAAAAAGTTATTTTTAAAGAACTAATTCCTCATTTCTATTTTTTGGCCCCTAAAAGAGATCAAAATTTTACCACAAGGGTAAAAAAATTATGAAAAATTTTATTCCGGGGTTAAAAATTTTTTTACATTTTTTTTAGGGGAAACAAAAACTTCAGTCACACATTGCCCTTTTAAAAAATTCCCCCCTTTTTTTTAAAATTTTTACCAATAAAAAAAATAAATAATTTACATTACCCCAAAAGGGGATAGATTTTTGGGGTTTTCAAAATTTTTTTTTTTCCAAAAAGGAAAAAGGGCCCTTTAAAAATATTTTTATTAAAATTAGCACCGGCCCTTTTTTACTAAACCCTTTGGTTTATTTTTCCTTTTTACCTAATGTGGGGAAAAATAGGGGTTTATTATGAGATGAAAAGAAGGACCTACAGTTTTAAAGGGAAACCCAAAAACCCCCGGGGGAAACCTGGCATTTCCCGGGGGGGTTTCTCGATTTTTCCCAAAAATTTAATAAAAAAGTTCTCCCCCTTTTTTTTTTTAAAAATTTTAAAAAACAATATTTTGGTTTTGGGATGTTTTTTAAAGTGTTTTTTTTAAAAAAAATCTTTTTTCCCCCCCCAGGGGTTTATTTTTCAGTCATTAAAAATTTTCACGCACGGTTTAGAAAAAATTCAATTTTAAAAAATTTTTGATATTTAGATATTTTTTTTAAAAAAATTTTTCCCCCCCTTTAAAATTTTTTATACCTGAAAAAATTTAAAAAATTTCGTGTCTTATCAAATGTTAAAAAAAAAAAAAAAAACTTTGAAAAAATTTTTTTTTTTTTCTCCACATTTTAAAAAAGAAAAAAAAGCTTGAAAAATTTTAGAAAAAAGGGCTTTTAAAAAACAAAATGAAAAAAAATTTTTTTTTTTTTGATCTGAGTTAAGGGTTTAAAAAATTTAAAATTTTTCCCGGTAAATTTTTCCCCCCTTAGCCTTTTAAAAAATAGGGGGGTTTTAAAAATAGATAATTGGGCGGAAATTTTAAAAACTAAACCCCCGAACAAGTCACATTTTTTTAAAACATCCCAACCATAAAATATATTTATAAAAGATAACATCCTCACTAAAATTTTTTTTAGTATTTAAAAGGAAAATGCCCAATTTAAATTTTTTTTTTAAAAATTTAAAAAATTTTTTTTGGGGGGGAAAAAAGCAGCCTTTTTTTTAGTGGGTTTTTTTTCCTTTTTTCCGGGGGTTTTTTATCAATTTTTTCTTGGGGACCATCGCAAAACCCCCTTTTTTGGCCCCCCCCAAAAATTAATATCCTGGGTTTTTTAAAAAATTTTTTTTTTTTTTAAAAATTTTAAATAATCAAGGCCCCAAAAAAATTTTTTGCACCGCAAAAATTTTAAACCCTTTGGGTTATAGAATTTTTTACTAATTTCCCCTAAATTTTGGGGTTTTTGGGGCAAAAAGGGGTTTAAAATTTAAAATTTTAATTTGCCAAATTGCGAGGAAAGGGAAGGGGGGGGAAAAAATTGGGGGAGGGAAAATTTTTAATTTTCCCCCAAACCCCGTTTGGGGAAAATGAAAACCTAACCTCATCATTTTAAAACCCCAAAAAAAAATGCCTTTTAACCCAAAAGGGGTTTTATTTTAAAATTTCCCCCAAAAATAGTTTTTGCTAAATTATTTATATGAAAACGGGCTTTGGGTTTAAAAAGTGAATTTTTAAAAAAAAAAAGGGGGAAATTTTTTAAAACTTGATAGCAACGCTTTTTTCCCCCCCAACCGAAATCATAAAAACAAACTAAGTCAACAAGCAACCCCCCTTTTGGGTTTTTTAAAAACCCAAAAAAAACATAATTAGAAAACCCAAAATGTTTTTTAAAAATACTTGAATTTTTTTTCCTTTCCCAAAATTTTAAAAATTTTTTTTAAAAAATAAACATAACACTTTAATCCCCCCCCAAAAAAAAAGTGATTTTCAAAACCAAAAAAAACCCGACCCCGGGGAAAAAGGGTTTTTGTTTCCCCGTTTTTTTTCCCTTTTGGCCCCCTCAAATCTAGTGGGCCCCTTTGGCCCACTTGTTTTTCAGAAAACCCCAAAGGGGTTTTTTTTGAAACTCTACACTGAAAACTGACCCGCCCGGTTTCCCCATGACGATGGAGTTTTTTTTCCCCCCGACACAGGGAGCAAAAGAGGGGAAGGGGTTTTTTAAAGGAGGGGGTTTAAAAATTTCAGATGAAAGGGCCCTTTTTTTTTGCTTTGGGGGGTTTTTTTAAGAGGAAAACCCCCTTTAAAAAACGCTTTTTTAAATTTCCCGTTGGCAACGCCCCCAAATAAAAAAACCTTTTTAAAAAAATTGGGTTTTGGGTACTAAAATCCAAAAACCTCTCTGGGGGGCCCCCCCCAAAACCCTTTGTTTTAACAAATTTTTTTCCCCCCTCGATGAAAAAGGGTTTGGGGGGCCCCCTTAAAAAATAAAAAACCAAACAGGCGGATCGCAAAAATAACTTTTTTGGGGTTTTTAAAGGGGGGGGGGTTTAAAACCCCAAAATTTTTTCCCCAAAAAAAAAATTTTATTTTAACCCATACAATACTTTTTTTCCCCACCGATGCAAAAAAGGAAAAAAAATTTTTTATATTTAAAAGTAAATGTTTTTAAAAAAGGGTTTTTAATTGATTATTCATTCTCTTATTAATAACAAATTAACATAAACAAAACCACAAACTTATATTTACTATTATTTTTAAGGGGTGTGAAGGTTTACTTTTTTATTCGTTCAAAATAGAGAGCCTACTATTTTGGGGTGAGATTGGGGAACGGTCATTTTAAATCCATAATTTTTGGGGGGTTTCAAAAAATACTTTTAAAACGAACAACCCCTCCCTCCCCCTTTTCATCCCCTTTTTGGGATTATCTATCATAAAAGGGGAAAATTTCGGTATAACAAGAACACAAGAGTTGGGGGGTTCCTGGAAAGTAGCGGTGATGTGAGTTTGGGGGGGTGGGGAGGTTTGGGGGGGGGAATGACTGAGAAATGTGAAAGGGGGGTTTTTGTATTTTTATGGGATGTTATTTATGTGAGGTTGGAAGGGGGGGGGAATGGGGGGGTGGGTGGGTTTAAGCACCTGGGTGACGAGAGAAATGAGGGGGGGACTATTTTTTTTGGTGCGGGGATACGGGGGGTCATTGCATAAATTGAGGGTTTTCCTTTGGGGGGGAGAAGGGTTGGAGCGCGTGCGGGGGCGGGTTATCTAGCAAGTTTCCCCTTTTCTCTCGCCTGGGCCCGGGTGTTTTTTTTTTTCCCTCTCTCTTTTTATCATCGTGACGTAGTGTGTAATGGTGGGGGAAGGTGTAAGGTACTCACGGGTTAAAAGGGGGCCCGACAGGCTTGACGTAGTGACTGGGTGCACAGGGGTCCCCAGGGGTGGGAGCTGCACTTGAAAGAGCCTTATTCCCATAACCGTCAAGGGATACGAGGGTTTCCCCTTTTGGGAAGAAATATTTTTATCTGATTTCACCAAAAAACAACTTTAGAACCCTAAATTTCTTTCAAGTGACATGCCCTTTGAAACATATACTTTAATTTTGCGCAGAGATTTTTGTTGAGTAGTTTTCACATTGAGGGTCCCAGATCCGTGTACCTTTTTGGAGGGGAGAGGCGTGGGTTTTGGGCCTATAAAAAAAGGATGGTCAGCTCTTTTTTTTTTTGAATCATTAACCGGTAGCCTATATTAGCCATGGCGTTCAGAAATTTTTTTAGCCGCATTTTTAAAAAGGGGGTGGGAATAATGAAATACTTTCCCGTAAAATTGACCCACTTGGGGGGATAGGGCAGCTACCGTATTTTTTCAAATAAAAACGAAATACCCGATTCGGGGCCCCCGTATAGTTACTGGCTCGACGGCCAAGAATCAAAATTTGGCTGCCGCGGAAAATTTTCGACGCTTAGGGACGCCCCGATAGAGGACATCTTTAAAAACGGATCTACTACATTTTTTTACAAAGGTCTTTTAAACCAAGCCACCAAAAGAGCCATCCTGAACTTGGAAGGGAAATTGTTGTGGTGTGGGGTGTGTGCTAGGATAACCGTACTTAATCTAAGAAAAAACCCTTTAAATTTTTTTCAGGTTTTAAAAGTGAATAAATCTTTTTGAAAAAAGTTTAAAAAAGAAAAAGTTTACCAAACATAACAAAAAAAAACGAGGTTTGAACCTTGCTTCCCAGGATAATTGTACTTAAACTACTCCCGAAAAACCTAAGTCAATAATCCCCTTGAATTGTTTTTTTTTTTTTTTTTTTTTTTTAGTTAAAAGTGGGAAAATTTTTTTAAAATGATTTTAAAAAGGGAAATTTTTTTACATCATTTAAATAACAATACAAGGGTTTGAACCTTGCTCTCAGGATAATTGGGCTTAAAACTACGTCCTCGTAAGACCTAAGTTAATAATCATTAAAAAGAATTGTTTACATCATTAACTAACAACACGAGGTTCGAACCTTGTCCCTGGATAATTGGCTTAATTTTCATCCGAAGACCAAAGTTAATAATCTTACAGGTTTAAATATCATTGACTAACATAAATTTCATTGAATTTTTTTAATAGTTTTTAAAAAAAACCCTACTTGAGTCGTTTTTGAAATGAGTTTAAACACAAATTTTTTCCACCCTCTTTAACAGAAGGGTCTGAGGGAGAACAACCCTTCATCGCCCAAAAAAAGAAACATTTAAACCTTTCTGTATTTACAGTAATTTAAAATATCACAAACAGCTTTACGAAACAAATCTTTTTTACTACCCGTTCCGGGTTATACGTCTACATACTAACGCTGTTTATGATTAATAGGGTTATATTTTAGAGGAAATGTGTACAAAATTAGAATGGTGGGGAGAGAGTAGAAAAATTTGGTTAAAACATCCTGGAGCGAGAGTCGAACCCTTGACCCTCCAGACCCCTCAAACGGGACAGTGACTAAAGCAGCTAGGTAGCCTGATGGTCTGGGGTAAGGGGTGTTAGCATATGATTATCATACTTATGCACTTACACACATCATAGTCGTTCCTGTTTGTTTGTTTACAGCCATCTCGAGCCCACTTGACGTTATCTTGGAGGGGACTGTACCTGAATGAAGAGGAGGGTAAAATGGAGAGCATAGAGCGAACTTAAGGAACATGACAGAACCTTTAGCTAAAAGAGCACGCTTTTCTTCCCCATCATTATATTCAACAAAAAAAATGGAAATAAAGTGTATACTCTCCGTGAATTAACCTCGAATTTAGCAAATTTTAATTAATTATCCCAAAACGTGATATCACAACACAAGTATATAAGGCATATATTGAGCATAACCAGGGTTGATTAAGACCTCGAGCGTTTTGATACTAGGTCATGACGATATAGATAGACGGATCCGGACACTTTTTGACTCAGTCATGACTTAGGTACGGGATTTACTCAGTTTAGGCTTTACCTGGAACCGTTAGGTCTCTCATTTTAAACTTTTTGAGCAGGCGTACAAAACCCGCCGTATAAAAGCTATTCTATCAGTAATGAACTGCCTTATAAGGGTCCCGTTCAGT
This sequence comes from Timema cristinae, assembly GCA_039000515.1. Lineage (NCBI taxonomy): Eukaryota > Metazoa > Arthropoda > Insecta > Phasmatodea > Timematidae > Timema > Timema cristinae. Next base: position 67,413 of record JBCFYV010000741.1, read on the forward strand.
TTCTCGTCGCTGCGGGGGTATATACGTAAAGACGGTAGAAGAAACAATTTTCAAATGACTCGATAAAGGTAAATTTCAGCCCCATTTGCGAGTTTAGACATCTACCGAAGGTAGAATGGAAAGAAAGGTATTTCAACACTACTCTATGCGGTATATTTACCCCCACAAACTTGGAGGAGAATATTGAGAATAATGTGGTTTTCCCCTCTTGCTCAAATTGAAGGTTTTGTTTTGAGATCGGGTTGGATGTTGACGGTACATTGGAATGAGGATAAAACTCTCTAAAAACACAGTTTTCAGATCGGGCTCGGGTTCAAAATCCCTGAAACTATAGCCAAGGCGTGAAAGCGTTGATAAATGTGCAATGTGAAGAAGGTCATTGTTCCTGTATCTGTTTTTATCAGGTTTTTTTGAACCGACGGAAATGCGCAACGTTTTATCCTTTTTACCCTAATTTTCGAGACGTGTTGAATCTAGACGGGATCCTCTCCCTTTCCAAATGAGATATATCGAGGGGCTTTGAAAAAACTTAACGATATATCTGTAAATGTGTACACTGCAAAGCACGATGGAGTGACTCTTATATTGACACTGCGACACCCCCTAAAAAAACTATAATTGTTCCCGTACACGTCAAATTTAAAAACGGTAGCTTTCTTTATTCATGATAAGAGTGCAGGGGGCAGAAACTTTTCATTTTTCCG